>JAQZBX010109018.1:0-10488 GCA_029593785.1 Cabassous unicinctus
CATGTAACTATAACTGATTTAACAATAACATTCTTACTCTACTAATTCTTTTATTTAAATATATACTTTTTCATTTTTTTAAGGATACTTAGATTGCATAAATGTTACATTAAAAATATGGGAGATTCCCATATGCCCTGCTCCCTACCTCTCTCACATTTGCTTTACTCATGACTATTTCCCTAAAGGGTTTCATATAATATACCTCTAGCCAACCTGTGACAGGTACAAGATAAATTTTTAATCTTTCAACAATATTTTAGTGATAGTACAAAAATCTATTCCAGGAACTCAGATTTTAACATAAGAATTAAGATTTTGCTATTTTTAGATACTAAAGACCAGTGAGTTTTAAAAAATATATAATGCAAAAGAAAGCAAATATGAAAACTTGATAAAATAATACATGTTAATAAAATAAGTTTAGAAAAATCTGTAAAAATTTTTACTTATCCAAAATTATTAGATTCAAAGGTAAAATAGATGTTTATAATGTGTAAATTAGATTAGAAATATAGACAGCTTATCTTTTCACATGAAACCAATTAGTATTAACTTCTCCCCATCAGAAATATGTGAATTGTGAATGAGCTAGATTGAAGTAATTGAAACTTATCACTTGACTTATTTATGCATTCAAATTGCAATTTTAAAAATATTCTTTCTTCATATGACTATTTTTCCCATATTGTTATCTTTTGGACAATTGAGGTTTCAGGGCATCAGGCCACCTTCATAAACATATAGCAAAAAACTATATAAAGAATCATCTAATACATACTTAAGACAAAAAATAATTTCAATTAATGAAAAAATACATAAATGATTTATATAGTAGGTGTTTTAGGATAAAAATAATATTTTATTGATTTTGGGAAAAAATGACCACTGAATGTTTTGACCATGTCTGAACTACCACCACCATTTTGTAAGATATGACAAATCCTTAGTTCAAAACTTCCAAGCAAATGAATTCAATTCATTTACACATTAATGCAACATAATGTAAAAATGAGAGGAAAAAGGATAATAAAAGGAAAAGTTAGAACACACCCAAATATAAGAAATATTAAGATTCATTGTTGGAAGAAGAGGCAAGATGGTGTTCGTATTAGTGGGCACTCACTATTTCTCTAGCAAAAGATAGCTGACTGGGGATAGAACGCTGCCCAAGTGAGCTATTCTGGGAGCCCATGGAGCAAAAGGCTTTGGGACATCAATCTGAAGGGAGCTAGACAAGGAGATAAATTGGCAAAGATAAAACCTCCTCAACTTTACTGCTTTTGATTTCTATCTTGTCTATTCTGTTTTCTTTTTCTTTTTTTTACTAACTTTTTCCTTTCAGCCCTTTCTTTACACTTTCTCTCCTCATCATTGTGGCCTTTTAAATCATTCTACATATTTTTCTATATTTGGTGTCCCATTTAATTGTAGGTACTCCACTTTTTCCCCCTATTACTCTACACTGCTTACATGAGTTAAATATTCATTTTAGTATGTCTTATACAGCCCCTGTTTTAACTTTTATAATTATTACTATTATCCTTTTTCCTTTTTACCTCTTTTGATTCCTCTGGCCATAATATTTTTCCTTCAAGGAAACAAAGAAAACAGCAAGGAAATAGAACAAGAAGAAAAAATTGTCAAAGAGAAAAAACCCATACACAAAACCACCAGCTAAATAAAACTCTAGAGCAGAGAGAGAAACTAATCAACTAAATAAATTCATCAAGATAAAGGGATGACTAGAGGGCAAAAAAAAATTACAAATCATACTGAGAAACAGGAAGACATGGACCAGTCCAATGAACAAACTAAAAACCAGGAAGAGATGCAGAACATTGAACAACTAATCAAAGCTGTCCAAACAAATATCATGGACCAACTTAATGAACTGGAGTAAGAGATTAAGGGTATGAAGAAGACACTGGGAGAACATATGGAAGAAATTGTGAACATACATAAAAAGATAACGGATATGATGGTGATGAATGGCCCAATCCAAGAAATCAAAAAAATGCTGGAATCTCATAAGAGCAAATTTGAAGACAGTACATCTGATGGTAGAACAGATAGATAAAAAGTTAGGAAAAAATCCAGCAAGGACTTAGTGAATTAACTGACAACACAAAATGCACAAACATACACATTATAGACATTCCAGAGGTAGAAGAGAAGGGAAAGGGAACAGAAGGAGTATTGAAGGAAATAATGCTATTAAAATTTCCCAACCCTATTGAAGCAGATGGATGTACATGTCCAGGAAGCACAGTGAACCCCAAACAGAATAAATCCCAACAGGCCTACTCCAAGACATATACTTGTCAAAATGCCCAATGCTAAAGACAAAGAGAAAATACTCTAGGCAGCAGCAAGAGAAAAGAGAACCATCACATACAAGGGAAACTCAATAAGATAAAGTGCTGATTTCTCATCTGAAAGCATGGAAACAAGAAGAGAGGGTATGACATAGTCAAGGTACAAAAATAAAAATCTTCCAGCCACGAATTCTTTATCCAGCAAGCTGGCATTCAAAAATGTTGGAGAATTCAAAATATTCACAGATAAACAGAAATTAAGAGTATGTGCCAATAAGAGCCCTGCCCTTCAAGAAATGCTAAAGGAAGTTCTACATGTTGAAAGGAAAAAACAGGAGAGAGAGAGAGAGTTGGAAGAGAGTGTAAGAACAACTAAAAAGACAAAAAGAGAAATAAATACAATATATGCATACATAAATGCAAGGAAAATAGGGCTGATGTAAGAAATTCCTTGAAAGTTATAAGACTGTATGTTAATGGATTAAACTCACCAGTCAAGAAACACAAATTGGCAGAATGGATAAGGAAATATGACCCATCTATATGTTGTCTACACAAACCCACCTTATACTCAGGGATTCAAGTAAGTTGAAAGTGAATGGCTGCAAAACAATTATACAAGCAAACACTAACCAAAAAAGGGTGGGGGTAGTTATCTTACTATTGGACAAAATAGACTTTAAATGCAAAATTATTGTAAGAGACAAAGATGGACACTATATATTAGTAAAATTGGTAGTCTTTCAAAAAGAAAGAAGAATCATAAACATTTATGTACCTAATCAGATCACCTCAATATACATGAGGCAAACAATGGAAAAAGTAAGTGGAGACATAAATGTCTCTACAATTTTAGTGGGGGACTTTAATACACCATTATAACCAGGAGATAGAACATCTCAACAGAGAATCACTAAGAAACAGAGATTCTAAATAATACATTATAGGACCTGGAACTAATACACATATAGAGAATGCTATAATGAAAAACAGCAAGATATACATTCTTCACGAGGGCACATGGATCATACTCCAAGACAGACCACATGCTTGGCCACAAAACAACGCTCAATGAATTCAGAAAGATTGAGATTATACAAAGTAATTTCTCTGAACACAATGGAATGAAATTGGAAATCACTAAGGTCAAGAGAAGCAGATTAGGCACAAAATTATGGAAGTTAAACAACACACTCTTAGACAAACAGTGGGTCAACGAGGAAATCTCAGAATAAATCAGTAACTACCTTGAAATCAGTGAAAATGACAATGCAACATATCAAAACCAATGGGATGCAGCCAAAGCTGTACTGAGAGGGAAATCCATAGCCGTAAACACTTATATAAAAAAGAAGAAATTGCTAAAATGGAAGACCTCATTGCACACCTGTAGGAATTCAAAAAACAACAGTCTAACCAAAAAGGAGGTAGAAAGAAGGAAATAACAATGATCAGAGCAGAACAAAATGAAATAGAAAATAAGAAAGCACTAGAAAAAAACAAACCAAAAGTTGGTTCTTTGAGAAGATCAATAAAATTGACAAACCCTTAGCCAAGCTAACAAAGAAAAAGAAAGAGCAAATGAAAATACACGAAATAAGGAATGAGGAAGGGCGCATCACTACTGACCCCACAGAAATAAGGGGTATCATAAGAGGATACTTTGAAAAATAATATGCCATAAAGAATGATAATTTAGAGGAAATGGACAAATTCCTAGGAATTCACAAGCACCCTAAATTGATGAATGAACCAATTGATGAAATCAACAGTCCAATTTCAAGTAAAGAGATAGACTTAGTCATCTAAAACCACCCAACTAAGAAGAGCCCAGGACCAAATGGCTTCCCAGGTGAATTCTACCAAGCATTCTGGAAAGAGTTAAGAGCAATCCTGCTTAAGCTCTTCCAAAAAATAGAAGTAGCAGGAACATTGCCCAACTCATTCTATGATACCAACATTACCCTTAATACCAAAGCTAAACAAAGATTCCACAAGTAAGGAAAATTGCAGACCAAGCTCTCTAATGAACCTAGATGCTAAAGTCATCAACAAAATACTTGTTAATCACATTCAACAATATATCAAAAGTATTATACACCATGACCAAGTGGGTTTCATCCCAGGTATGCAAGGATGGTTCAACATAAAAAAATCAATCTATGAAATACACCACATAAACAGATTGAAAGAAAAAAAACACATGATCATATCTATAGATGCAGGAAAAGCATTTGACAAAATACAGCACTCTTTCCTGACAAAAAGACAGCAAAAGATAAGAATAGAAGGAAACTTTCTGAATATGGTAAAGGATATATATGAAAAACCGACATCTAACTTCACCTTCAATAGTGAAATCCTAAAAGCTTCCTCTCTAAGATCGGGAAAAAGACAAGGATGCCCACTAACACCATTCCTATTTAACATTGTCTTAGAAATGCTTGCTCAAGCACTAAGGAAAGAAAAATATATAAAAGGCATCCAAATAGGAAAGGAAGAAGTAAAAATTTCACTGTTTGCAGATGACATGATCGTGTATGTAGAAGGCACTGAGAAATCTACAACAAAGCTTCTAGAACTTATAAATGAGTTCAGTAAAATTGTAGGCTAAAATATCAATGCTCAAAAATCAGTAGCATTTCTGTACGCCAATAATGAGCAATCTGAGGAGTAAATCATGAAAAAAATACCATTTACAATAGTAACTAAAAGAATCAAATACCTAGGAATAAATTTAAATAAAGATGTAAAGAACTTATACACAGAAAACTAAATAACAATGTTAAAGGAAATAAATTGAGGCTTAAATAAATGGAAGATTACTCCCAGTTCATGGATAAGAAGACTAAACATCATCAAGATGGCTAGCCTACCCAACTAATTTACAGATTTTATGCAATCCCAATAAAAATCAACACTGTATTTTTTAATGAATTGGAAAAACTTTTTACAAAATTTATTTGGAAGGGTAGGCGGCCCGAATCACAAAAGACATATTGAAAAAGGAAAATGAAGTTGTAGGTATCACACTACCTGACTTTAAATCATACTACAAAGCTACAGTGCTAAAAACTGCATGGTATTGGCACAAGGATAGACATTCTGACCAATGGAACCAAATTGAGAGTTCTGATATAGATCCTCACATATACAATCATCTGATATTTGACAATGCCACCAAGCCCACTCAATTGGGAGAGAATGGCCTCTTCAATAAATTGTGCTTGAAGAACTGGATATCCATTTCCAAAATAATGAAAGAGGAACACCATCTCACATCTTAAACAAAAGTCAACTCAATATGGACAAAAATCTAAATATAAGAAACAAGACCTTAAAGACATTGGAAGGTAATGTAGGGAAGCATCTACTGAAACTTGTAATAGGAAATGATTTCATGAACTTCACACCCAAAGCATGAGCAGCAAAAGGAAAAATAGATAAATGGGATCCCCTCAAAATTAAAAACTACTGCACCTCAGAGGATGTTATCAAGAAAATTAAAAGCAGCCTAACCAATGGGAGAAAATATTTGGCTACCATATATGTGATAAGAGCATAATATTCTGCATATATAAAGAATTCTTACACCTCAAAAATAAAAAGACAAACAACCCATTTAAAAAATGGGCAAGTGACCTGAAAAGTCACTTCTCCAAGAAAGAAATATAAATGACTCGAAAGCACATTAAAAAATGCTCAACATCATTGACTTTTAGGGAAATGCAACTCAAAACTACAATGAGATGCCATCTTACACCCATTAGAGTGGCAGCTATTAAAAATGAGCAGACTATAAGTGTTCAAGAGGATGTGGAGGAATGGGAACGCTCATTCACTGCTGGTGGGATTGTGGAATGATCCAGCCAATGTGGAGGACAGTATGGCAGTTCCTCAAAAACCTTCTATAGATCTTCTGTATGATCCAGTGATTCCACTGCTGGATATACACCCAGAAGTATTGAAAATAAAGACATGAACAGATATATGTACACCAATATCCATACCGGCATTATTCATTATTGCCAAAACTTGGAATCATCGAAGGTGCCCATCAACAGATGAATGGATAAACAAATGTGGTACATATATACAATGGAATATTACACAGCTGTAAGAAGAAATAAAGTACTAACACATTGATGAATCTTGAAGACCTTATGGTGAGTGAATCAAGCCAGGCATTGAAGGATGAACAGTTCATGAACTCACTGATATGAATTAAGGAAACTGAGCAGTCTCATAGAGATATTGTCTGAAAGATAGGTTTACAAGAAAGAGAAAGAGAAGAGAAAGTTGTGATCCTTCACCCATACTGCTGCAATAAGGGAAAGGATAGGTGGGTAGTGATATTATTGGGTTTGGTGGTGCAGGGTTGACAGGTGGGTAGATTGGGAAAGGTGGGTTAGAATACCCAGGATACTGTGGGGAGAGATGGGAGAGGGACTAGGTGAACACTTGGGATTTGTGGCTATGAGGTTGAAAGTACAGGGGTGGGAATGCTTTTATGGCAATACAACAACGAAGTGTCACTGGTTTAAGGTGTTGTTTGGGGGGGCATTTGGGACAGGGTGTACCTGGAGCAGGTTTCTAGGGGATGTTTGTAGTGTTCATCCTGTCATAATCTGTTGTATAAGTGGGTGGAGATGCACATAATGAGTGGGAAGGCATTGGACTCCCATCTTTGAGAGGACAGAGTTGTTCCGGAATAGACAGGTGGGGGTCTCCCAAGATCCAGGGTGGTTCCTAGTAGGGGAGAGCAAGCCAGTGTGTCAAGACCTGTTGTTGCATACAACTATGAATCTTGTCATCCAATGAGCCAACCCAGGGGGTCATTGTGGGCCCTGGTGGATGGGAAGGGAGGAACAGAAATAGATCAAACAGGGGTTATCTAGTGGTCAGTGGAAATGTTCTTCATTACCTCACAATGATGGAAGCAGGACATTTTAAACATCATCAAAATTTAAAAGAGTGTACAATCTAAAATGTAAACCGCACTGTAAAACATTGACAATGTTTAGTAGCACTATTTGTATATCAGTTATAACAATGCTACCATCCACATACAAAAAGGTTTTAATATGAGGTGATGAAAGGGCGAGGAGGTTGGGTATATGAGAGTCTCTTGTATTCTGTGTTTGACTTTGCTATGATCTAAAACTTCCTTGGAAACAAAACAAAAAGTAGTGAGACACTGGGGAATGAGAGGGGAAAGGTGCTACGGTACAGAATGGACACCAGATATTGCAGTGATAAAAGGCAAAATGTCACAAAAAAAATTGTTTTTTATTTTTTTCATTTTTAAAATATCCCAATCTTTTAATTTTATTTTATTTTTAGGTTTTTTTTAAAGGTTTCATTTCTTTTATCTCTTACATTTAAACTTATTGCTATTTCACTTTCCTATTCATTGTATTTGGCTATTGCATTGGCTTCATCTTTCCAGAAGCTTTGGATCACAGAAGGTTTACAACAGGAGTGGGAGAAGATCGTTGTTGGTGGGTGTAAGGGAAGTGCGGTGTTTGGGAGGGAGTTCACCTGAACATACATACAAACATATAAATTTGTTCAAAGGTACACGGGGCATTGTCATAGTGGATGAAGAATCACTCAATAAATGAGAGAATACTGGATTCCTATCCTGGAGAGCTCTGCCACATTCTCCAAGGGAGCAGCTATACTCCCCCAAGTGCAGTGGCAGTGTCTGGCAAAGGAGGATGATCCACTGATGGGCCCTTGTTATTGATGACTAGTCTTATGAGTCTTTGCTCTTGAAATTGAAATTTAGTCTATTATATGGGGTGTCTAACGTTTACCTCCTTGTTGCTCAAATGTGGTCTTAAGCCAAACTCAGCATATGAATGCATTGCCTTCCTCCCAGCATGGGACATGACCTGTGGGGATGAGCCTCCCTGGCACCAAGGGATTACTACCAAGTGCCAACTGGCAATAGGACTGAAAAAGACCTCAAATAAAAGGGGAAAAAGGTAAAGACAAATGAGTTCGTATGGTTAAGAGTCTTCAAATTGAGTTGGGAGGTCATCTGAGAGGTCACACTTATGCACATCTCAGTAGGACCTTATAGACTTCCAAAGTGGATATCACCGCAAATAGAGGGGCTCCTGAGGGCTCTGGAGTACCACCCAGGTCCTATGTCAGGGTGGATAGCTCCAGATTTTGGTGCCTTGCCATTGGGCCCTACTTTGGAATTTGTGCTCCTGTTAGTGATGGAGTTGGACTCAAATGTCTTCCCTGCACATGGTTCATCTGTCCCTTCTATTCAAACCTCTACGTGGTGCTGGAGATTGTATGTATACATCCAGAAACTGGAGTCTTTGGGCTCTCCATGCACCAGCTGGGCCTGGAATCTCGGTTGAGCTGTAACTCTTACTGTACATCTCAATGGACTCATGCAGGGCACCTAGAGGAGAGATGATGATGGACAACGGCCATCCCAGGGAATGGAGAGAGTCTGCAGCTGCAGGGCAGAATAAACCCATCCATCTTATCCATGGGATATAAGCCCCCTCTCAATTGGAGGTAGAGTGGACATCACCATCCCAGACTCCCCAGGATTGGGGGAAGAGCTATGGGCTAGAGTGGACTTACTGGTATTCTGTTACAGACATATTGTGATTCAAACAATGGAAGAAATTAAAACATTAATGTGGAGCCAGGGGTCACTGGACCTTCTGGAGGCAGGTACAGGGAAAAGAAGTTGTAATACAAGTGTTTTTTTGGGACTTGAGTATTGCCCGAGTGATATTTCAATGACAGATACAGGCTATTTTATAGAATCATATAACATGCAGAACTGTGGGGGAGAGAGTATGGTCTACAATGTGAACTATGGTCCATGCTTAATGGCAAAGCCCCAGGATGTGTATATCCATTGCAGTTGATGTGCCACACTAATGAAGGGTCTTTATGTAGGAGGTTGTGGGGGATGTGGGAGGTGGGGCATATGAGAATCTCTATAATTTTTGTGTAACATTTATGTAACCTAAGTATCTTTAAAAAAATAAAATATAATAAAATAATTTTTTAAAAAAGAACCATTGTTAAAGTCCCCTCCTGTTTGTATAAGTAATTTGTGAGTGCATGGGGTTTACACATTTTATATTGTGCTGCTGACTTTTTTTATATAAGAATGTGTACAATATTTCTCTTCAAAGATTGACAAGAATTATATGAGTCCAAGAATTACAGATAAAAATTATTTTCTAAATTATACATTTCTATGTTCAAAATATTTACTAATTAGTGTTATTTATAAAAATTGAGAAATATTGAAAGAAATGTATGAATTAAATTTCCAACTCTGCTTCCTTAAGTTACTTCTTGATATTTTCATATATTACAAACTGTACACACACATATGCATTTGCTCACACACACACACACACACACATTCTGTTAGCATAAAAATGCTAAAATAAGTTTAAAAGATCCAAAATGGTGGCCAGGAGAAAAGATGAGTTTGTTTGACTATTATATTTCAATGAATTACCTCAGTTCCAATATCACAAGCACTGGTAACTCAAAATCCAGATACACTGCCTGCAATGAACAGGATTCACTTCATATATGTTTCATCACTTTCTAAATTGAGCTGGGGACAGTCTTCTATTTTAAGTATAATAAAATTACACACCCTATAAATCATAAATTAACACAGGTGTATAAATAAATAAATGTAAATATTTTTATACCTTAGAAAAATGATTACAGCATGATAGCCAATTATTTATTAAAGATGACAATTTAATATTGGTCATTAGTCATATTTAATGGCCCCTAGAATTTTTGTTGATTGTACCTTTAATAGCTGTCAGTAAGAAATAATTCTACTGATGTCTATCTATTTCCTTAAAATAGAACTAATACCACTTACTATCCAAATTAGATAAGATTGACAAGCAACTTGGTTTCAGAATATTCATCAAGCAATGTTTTCTTTTGAATTAGGATATTTGGGCTCTTTTGTATAAGTAGCTGGCCTTTATAAACTGGAGCCCATGCCTACCCTTCATTAATATCCCATGAAAGAAGAATGAACCAGGAAGTCTTATAATTGAAATCAGGAATCACAGGGACTATGAATCACCAAATTTTGATTGCACCATCAAAAATCATCTTAAAGATTTTCAGTTGAATTTCTGGTGGT
>JAQZBX010109019.1:0-10482 GCA_029593785.1 Cabassous unicinctus
ATCACTACATTAGTATTTGAAGGCTTCAACATGTCACTTATGTCAACAGTTAGAACAACTAGACAATACTAAAAAGGAAATGATAATCTAACAATATGATAAATGGTCTGGACTTATACAGAACATCGCACCCCAAATTAGCAGGTTATACATTCTTCTCAAAGGCCCATGGATATTCCTCAAGAATAATTTTTCAGGCACAAAACAGGTTATGATGAATATAAAAGTATTGAAATTATACAAATCGTCTTCTCTGACTATAATGGGATGAAGCTGGAAATAATAGTCTGGAAAGGGGGGAGATTAGCAAATAAATGGAGGCTAAACAACACACTTCTAAACAATCCATAGGTCAAATAAGAAGTTCCAAAAGACGTTAGTAAATACCTTGAGATGAACGAAAATGAAAACAAGGCATATCAAACCCTATGGAATAGAGCAAAAGTAGTACTGAGAAGAAAATGATAGCCCTGCATAAATATATTAAAAAAGAGGAAACACAAAAATTACAGACCTATCTGACCACCTGGAATCACGAGAAAAAGAACCATTTCCAAAGTAGGAAAAAAGAAAGAAATAAGAATGATTAGAGCAGAAATCAATGAAATTGAGAACAAAAAAGCTATTAGAAATCAACAAAAACAAAAGCTGTTTTATTATAAGATCCATAAAATTGACAAACTTAGCTAGACTAACAAAAAAAATAGAGAAGTTGCAAATAAAATCAAGTGGAAAGTGGAGATATTAGACTGACCCCACAGAAATAAAAATGATCAAAAGAGGATATTATGGAAAACAGCATGCCAACAAATTAAACAGTCTAGATGAAATGGACAAATTCCTAGGAAAACACAAACAACCTACTTTGACTCTATAAGAAATTCAAGAATCCAACAAACTAATCATTAGTAAAGAGATTGAATCAGGCATCAAAATCTTCCAATATAGAAAAGTGCAAGAAAAGAAGTCTTCAGAGGTGAATTTTATCAAAAATTTTAAGAAAAATTAATAGCAATCCTGCTAAAACTCTTCCAAAAATAGTGGAGGAAGCAAAAGTACCCAACACATTTTATGAAGCACCTTAACACCAAAGCCAGATAAAGATACTACAGGAGAAGAAAATATAAACCAAACTCTCTAATGAAGATAGATGTAAAAATTCTCAACAAAATACTTGCCAATAGATTCCAACAACTTATTAAAATAACTATACACCACGATCTGGTGTGTTTTATTCCTGATATGGAAGGTGGTTCAACACAAAATAAATCAATGTAAAACACCTCATTAACTATTCAAAAGAAAAGAAAAAAACAAATGATCACCTTGATTGACATGGAAAAGGCATTTGACAACATCTAGAATCTTTTCTTGATAAAGATATTTTTAAAGATAAGGGTAGAAGGAAAGTTCCTCAACATGATAAAGAAAATATATGCAGAAAATTTCCAACCCCATTGAGAAACATGGACATACATGTTCAGGAAGTGCACCCCAAACAATATAAATCCTAACAGGCCTACTATAAAACATACACTTGTCAAATTGTCCAATGCTCAAGACAAAGAAAATACTGAAAACAGCAAGAGAAAAGAGATGCATCATATACAAGGGAAACTCAATAAGATTAAGTGCTGATTTCTCTTCTGAAACCATGGAGGGAAGAAAGCAGTGGTATGACATACATAAAGTGACAAAAGAAAAAATCTTCCAGCCAAGAATTCTCTATTCAGCAAAACTGGGATTAAAAAATGAGGGAAAGTACAAAATATTCACAGATAGACAGAAATTAATAGAGTATGTCAATAACAAACCTTCCCTTCAAGAAATATTAAGGGAATTTCTTCAGGTCAAAGGGGAAAAACAGGAGAGAGAGAGAGTTGGAGGAGAGTCTAAGAACAACTAAAAAGATAGAGAAATATAAACAACATATAGCATATATAAACCACGAGAAAATATGGCTAATGTGACTAATTCCTTGACAGTAATAACACTGAATGTTAGTGGATTGAACTCTCCAGTCAAGAGACAAATATTGGCAGAATGGATAAGAAAATATGACACATCTATATGTTGTGTACAAGAAACTCACCTTAAACCCAGGGACTCAAAAAGGCAGAAAGTAAATGGTTGGAAAACCATTTTACAAACAAGAACCAAAAAGGGCAGAAATAGCTATACTAATATCTGACAAGAGAGACTTTAAATGTAAAACTATTGTAAAAGAGAAAGAAGGCCACTATATACTAATAAAAGGGATAATCTACCAAAAAGAAAGAACAATCATAAACATTTATGCACCCAACTGGGGTAAACACCGGAAAAACTAAGTGGAGAAATAGATGTCTCTACAATTATAGTCAGGGACTGTAAGACACCATTATCACCATTAGATAGAACATCTTGACAGAGAATCAATAAAGAAACAAAGACCTTGAAATAAACATTAGAGGACCTGGAACTAATAGACGTATACAGGACATTACATCTAAATACAGCAGAATATACATTCTTCTCAAGGGAACATGGCTCATTCTGCAGGATAGACTACATGCTAGGGCAGAACAACTCTCAATGAATTCAGAAAGATTGAAATTATACCAAGTAATTTCTCTGACCACAATGGGATGAAGCTAGACATCAGTAAGGGGCAGAGAAGCAGATTAGGCACAAAGATATGGAAGTTAAAGACACACTTTCAGACAATGCAAGAGTCAAGGAGGAAATTGCAAAAGAAATGAGTAACTACCTTGAAACAAATGAAAATGACAACATGACATATCCAAACCTATGAGATGCAGCAAAAGCTGTACTGAGAAAGAAATTCATAGCCATAAATTCCTATATTAAAAATGAAGAAAGAGAAAAAATCAAAGATTTAACTGCGCACTTGGGGCATTAAGTAAAGAACAACACACTAACCCAAAAGGAAGTAGAAAAAAGGAAATAATAAAGATTAGACCAGAGCTAAATGAAATTGAAAATAAGAAAACACTAGAAAAAATAAACAAACCAAAAGTTGTACTTTGAGAAGATTAAAAAAATCAAGAAAGTCTTAGCTAGATTAACAAAGAAAAAAAGAGAAGATGCAATACATAGGACAATAAAAGAGGAAGGGGATATCACTACTGACCCCACTGAAATAAAGAGTATCATAAGAGGATACTTTGAAAATTTGTATGCCAAGAAGATGGATAATTTAGAGCAAATGGTCAAATTCCTAGAAACACACAAAAAGCTTGCATTGATGAGAAGAAGTTGATGAATTCAACAGACCAACCACAAGTAATGAGATTGAATTAGTCATCAAAACCTCCCAACTAAGAAAATCCCAGGACCAGATGGCTTCACAGGTGAATTCCACCCAGCATTCCACAAAGAACTAATACCAATCCTGCTTAAAATATTCCAAAAAATAGAAGTGGACAGAGCATTGGCTGACTCATTCTACGATGCCAACCTCACCTTAATACCAAAACCAAACAAACGTTTCCCTCTAAGATCTGGAACAAAACATGGATGCCCACTGTCACTGCCCTTATTTAATAATGTGTTAGAAGTAGTTGCTCAAGCATTTAGTCAAGAAAAAGATATAAATTCATTCAAATTGGAAAGGAAGAGGTAAAAATTTCACTGTTTGTAAATGGTAGTATCCTATACCTCAAAAGCCCAGAGAAATCTACATGAAAACTTCTAGAGCTTATAAATGAGTTCAGTAAAGTGGCAGGTTATAAGAATCATGTGTAAAAATTAGCAGCACTTTTGTACACCAATAATGAACACCAATTTGAGGAATCAAGAAAAAAGTCACATTACAATAACAACTACAAGAATCAAACACCTGGGAATAAATTTATCTAAAGATGTAAATGACTTGTACACAGAAAACTACACAACACTCTTAAAGGAAATCAAAGAAGATGTAAATGAATGGAAGAATATTCCCTGTTCATGGATAGGAAGACTAAACATCATTAAGATATCTATTCTACCCAACCTGAATTACAGATTTAATGCAATTGCAACAAAAATTACCACAGCATTTTTTACTGAATTGGAAAAGCTAACTATGAAATTTATTTGGAAGGGCAAGAGGCCCTAAATAGCAAAACACATATTGAAAAAGAAAATTGAAACTGGAGTAATCACACTACCTGACTTTAAAACATACTATAAAGTTACAGTGGTCAGAACTGCAGGGTATTGGCACAATGATATATATACTGACCAATGGAACCAAATAGAGTGTTCTGATATAGATCCTCACATATACTGTCAATCGATATTTGACAAGGTCACTAAGCCAATTCAACTGGGAGAGAATGGCCTTTTCAACAAATGGTGCATGGAGAACTGAATATCTATATCCAAAAAATGACAGAAGAACACCATCTCACACCTTATACAAAAATTAACTCAAGATGGATCAAAGATCTAAATGTAAGAGCTAAGAACATAAAAATCATGGAACATAATGCAGGGAAGTATCTGCAGGATCTTGAATTAAGAAATGTTTTCATGAATTTTACAACCAAAGCATGAGCAATGAAAGAAAAAACAGATAAATGGGACCTCCCCAAAATTGCACCTCAAAGGAGTTTGTCAAGAAAGTGAAAGGCAGCCTACTCAATAGGAGAAAATATTTGCTAGCCATATATCCAATAGGGGTCCAATATCCAGCATATAAAAAGAAATCCTACACCTCGAATATAAAAAGACAAACAACCCATTTGAGAAATGGGCAAGTGATTTGAATAGACACTTCTTCAAAAAAGAAATACAGATAGCTAAAAAGCACATGAAAAAATGCTCAACATTGCTAGCTATTAAGGAAATGCAAATCAAAAGTAAAATGAGATACCATCTTACACCCATTAGACTGGAGGCTATTAAAAAAAAGAGGACTACAAGTGTTGAAGAGGATGTAGAGGAATGAGAACCCTCATCCATTTCTATTGGGAATGCAGAATGGTGCAGCCATTGTGAAGGACATTTTGTCAGTCCTCAGGAAGCTAACTATAGAACTGCCATATGATCCAGCAATCCTATTGCTGGGTATATACCCAGAAGAATTGAAAGCAAGGGCATGAGCAGATACATCCAGACCAATATTCATAGCAGCACGATTCACTATTGCCAAAAGTTGGAAACAACCCAAGTGCCCATCAACAGATGAATGGATAAACAAATTGTGGTATATACATACAATGGAATATTACTCAGCTCTAAGATAGAATGCAGTATTAACACATGGGGTAACATGGATGAATCTTGAAGACCATATGTTGAATGAAGCATGCCAGGTACTGATGGACAAATATTACATGACATCACTGATATAAATTAAGCAAAACGAGCAAACTCACACAGCTAGATTCTGGGAGATAGGTTCACAGGAGATAGAAAGCAGGAGAAGGTTGTAAGCCAACACCCATATGGGCAAAATCTATGATAAGGTGGAAGTGTGTAGTGCAGTGGAGAAGCTGAGAGTGGTGCAATGATATTATTGGGTTGGGTGGTGCTGGTGGTCAGGGGGTTAGGGTGGGGAAGAGGGGTTGGACTGTCCATGGAACTGGGGGGAGGCTTGGGGAAGGAAGCAGGTGAACACTGCAGATTTGTGGGTATGTGGCTGGAACTACAATAATGGGAATGTTCTTTTGGCAAAATATCACAGGAGGGTTAATGGTTTAGGGTGTTGGATGTGAGGGGCATTCGGGATAGGTCGCACCTGGACAGACTACTATGGAGTGTTTGAGTGTTCATCTTGTCATAGTGTGCTGTATCAGTGGGTGGACATGTACATAATGAGTGGGAAAGTGGTGGACTCCCATGGTGGGGAGTCCTGCTACATTCTCAAATAGAGGGGCAGGAGTTGCTCGAGACCATAGGGAATCCTTAATAGGGGAGGACAGAGCAGTGTGTCAAGCCCTCAATATTGTTTCAAGTAACTATGAATCTTTGTCTTCAAGGAGAAAAGCCTGTTGGTTGTCATGGGCCCTGAGGGGAAAGGGAGGGAGGAATAGAATAGATGGAACATGGGGCATTTTGGGGGCAATGGAAGTGTTCTACATGATCCTGCAATGATGGATACAGGCCATGTTAAATTTCATCAAAATTTATAATAGTGTATGGTCCAAAATGTAAATCATAATATAAACCATTGATCATGATTAGTAGCTAAATCCCAATATTTGTACATCATTTGTAACAAATGTATCATCCACATATAAAGTGTTATTAATAGGGGAAAGGGGGAAAAGGGGAGGATGTTGGGTATATGGGAATCACTTTATTCTGCACATGACTTTTCTGTAACCTAAAACTTCTTTGAAGACAAAATGTAAAAAAAAAAAGACACTGGGGGAATAAATGGAAGAAAAAGTCACTGTACATATAAGACAACAGATCTTAAAGTGATGGAAGACATAATGTCAAAAATTTAAAAATATTTCTTCATTAATTTTATTATTACAAATTTTTAAAAAGTTTTTTATTTCATATTTTTAAACTATCATTATTATTTCAATTTCTTATTAATTGTATTTGGTTATTTTGTTGGTTTCATTTTTGAAGTTGTTTTGGATCACAGAAGGGTTACAATTACAGATCATTGGTGTGAGGTATCAGTGATGGAGGATACGTGGATGGAGTTTCACTTGGGGAATACATATAAGGCATATAAATTTGTTCAAGTGTTCATGGGGCATTGTCATGGTGGGTGGAGATTCACACAATAACTGAAAGAATGTTGAATTCACATCCTCGGGAGCTCTGCCACATTATCTAATGGAACAGCAAGAATACCTTGAGTACAGGGGCAATGACTACTGAAGAAGGATTGTCCATTGAGTGGCCCTTGAAATTGATGACTGTACTTATGAAACTTCACTTTTCAAATTGAAACTTAGTCTTGTATTATAGGGAGCTTAAGAGTTACCTCCTGAGAGTTACCTCCTGAGAGCCTCTATGTTGCTCAAATGTGGCCTCTCTCTAAGCCAAACTCAGCATTCCCAGCATGGGACATGACTCCTGCTGATAAGCCTACCTGGCACCAAGGGATTACTACCAAGCACCAACTAGCAATGCCACAGGAGAAAGACCTTGATCTAAAGGGGGAAAAGTAAAAGAAAAATGAATTTAAATGGCTAAGAGACTTCAAAGTGAGTTGAGGGTTCAGTCCAAACTGGAGATTGGTGCCTTTCCAGTGGGCCCTACTTTGGAATTTATATTCCCCAATATGACAGCATTGGACTCAGTTGTGGTTTCCTTACACATGGCTCTTCTGACCCTTCTATTTTAACCTATAATTATTACCAGAGTTGATAGGTGTACATCCAAGAGACTTAAATCTTTTGGTTGTCCATGTACCAGCTGGACCCTGAATCTCAATGGAGTTGCAACACCTATACTCCGGTTCATTGGATTCACCCAGGTCAACTAACAAGGAGACAGTGATGGACAATGACCATCCCAGGAACCAAGAGGTCTACAACTGCAAGCAAAAGAGTCCCATCCATCTGCCCTATGGGATCAAAGCCCCCTCTCAATTAAAAATGAAGTGGGCACCACCACCCCAGAATCCTCAGGATTGGGGAATGAACTATGGATTAAAGTAAAATTATTGGTATTCTACTATAGACTTACTCTGATTCTAGCAATGGAAGAAATTTTATCAATGAGGTGGAGGCAGTGGCCTCTGGAGGTTCTGAGGGCAAGGAGAGGGAAAAACACGTGTAATATGGGTGCATTTTTTGCACTTGGGAATTGTCCTAATGACATTGCAATGACAGGTACAGGCCATTATATATATCTTGCCATAAACTACAAAACTGTGCAGGAAAGAGTGTAAACTATAATATAAAGTATAATCCATGCTTAGTGGATAAGCTAAAAAATGTGTTCATCAATTGTAAAGAATGTACCACAATAATGAAAGATATTGTTAATGTTGGAAAATGTGGGAGCTGTAGGGAGTGGGGCATATGGGAATCCCCTATATTTTTAGTGTAACAGTTATGTATACTAAGTATCTTTAAAAAATAATAAATATATTTTCAAAAATAAAAGCATATATGAAAACCATAGAGTCAGTATAGTACACAATGGGGAAAGGTTTAATGCTTTGCCTCTGTGATTGAAAAGAAGAAAAGTGTTTCTCTGTCACCACTGTTATTCAACATTGTATTAGAAGTTCTATCTAGGGCAATTAGGCAAGATAAAGAAATAAAAAACATCCAAATTAGAAAAGAGTTACTAATCACTCATGACTCACAGACAACATGATCTTATTCTCAGAAAATTCTGAAATATCTACCACAAACCTACTAAAGCTAATAAATTACTTCAGAAATATGGCAGCATACAAATCAATGTGCATAAATCAGTAGTGTTTCTATACACCAGTAATAATCTGAGGCGGAAATCAATGGAAAATTCCATTTATAATAGAAACAAGATCTTTGGTAGGAGGGGATCTCTTAAACGTTTTACCAAAAGCATAAGCAACAAAAGAAAAATATATATAAATGGTACCTGCTTAAACTGAAAAACTTTTGAAAAGACTTTGTGAAGGCAGCCTAATCCATGGGAGAAAATATTTGGTAATCAGACACCTAACTCTGGTTTATTACCCATGATATATAAAGAGATCCTACAAATAAAAATAAAAAGACAAACAACCAAATAAAAATGGTCAAAAGACTTGAATAGACCTTTCTCTTAAGAAATGCAAATAGTGAAAAAGCACATGAAAAAATGTTCAGCATCACTACCTATTAGGGAAATGCAAATCAAAGCTACAATGAGATATCATTTCACACCTCATAGAATGGGCACTATTAAAAAAACAGGAAACTGCAAGTTTTGGAGATGATGTGGAGTGATAAGAATGCTTAGTCACTTTTGGGAATGTAGAATGGTACAGCCACTGTGGGCATCTGTTTCAAGGTTCCCAAGGAAGTTAGAGATAGATCTGCCATGTGACCTGGCAATACATTACTAGGTATTTACCCAAAGGGCCTGAGAAACAAACAGACATATGCACATTGATGTTAATAGTACCATTATTCACAAATGTCAAAAGATGGAAACAACCCAGTTGTCTATTAACTGAAAAATGGTTAAACAAATTGTATACACACACAATTGAATATTTTTCAGCTGTAAGAAGAAATGAAGTCATGAAGCATATGACAATTTGGATGAACATGGGGGAGTTTATGTTTAGTGAAGGAAAACAGACACAAAAGGTGAATATTGTATGATTTCACTATTATGAACTGGATAAAATGAGCAAACCCATGGAGTTAATCACTAAAATACAAGCCACTAGGAACTAGAATTAGGTTAGAAAAAGGAAAGCTGGAGTTTAATCTGTGAAGAACTAGTCAAAAGTTTACTTGTAAATCTTTGGAAATGAATAGAAAAGGTTAAAGCACACACAAATGAAAAGTGTGAAATGCATAAAACTGTACACCAAAAAGAATTGAATAATACTGCATATGAATTTTAAAATAAATAATTTTAAGTTAAAAAAGCAGTTTTCTAAAATCGTTGAGAAGTAATTTCTCTCCCTGGAAACAGAGACACAGGTTCAAAGGCCCCTTATCCCCATCCTCTTGTTGCTGCTCCTCCTTATGCTGAATGTTGTTCTGGGTGTCATTCTGGGACACCTAGTTGGCCTGTTAAATTTTAACCAGAGAAGGCTCAAAAGTAGGAGATAATATCTCACTTACACTAGCTTGAATGCATCAGAGCACAACCTTTGAAAATCAATAAGTATTGTTCAACAAGTTTTGTCCAGCCACATAATCCATATTAACTCTTCTTAATTTGTACAATGAGATAACAGGTCTTCAAAAAATTCCAAAAATCTCATGGTAGAGACGCAATCAATTATCAATTCCAGTTATCAAGTTCTCAGGGGGGAAATTAAGAAGAAAAATAAAATGCACTTTAAGTTAAAAGCCAAAGAAATCTATTTTTTTAAATCTGTTTTATGGTAGAGATTCTATTCATGCTTTAGAAGTTGTTGGTTTACCTTACCTTCTACTACTTGAAAAGCTTCTCAAGTGTAATAGGAGCCATTCTTTCTGGAATTCACAAATTAGTGGACTAAGAAGCCTTCCAATAACCACAAAATTACCAAACACATTAACACAGCACTGTACTCCTAAACAACAACATGGCATACATGACTAATTTTGGGCAAAGTGAAATTTAAGTCTTTGAACACAGTAAAATAATAAAATTACTAAAGATCTTATCCAAGGGAAGGAAAGCATATTTGAAATTCTGAATGCTAACTTCTCCATGATGATGTGTTTCTAGAGTTCCTGACTTTGGAACTTTATTTCCTACTATTCCACTTCTTTCAGAAAGGCCCATTAGAGTTTCACAGTTTGATCCTTGTCTTCTCTGCTACATGGCAGGCTAGTACTGAGTGTTGTATTTCTTGACATTCTTATTTTGGCCCAGGCATTT
>JAQZBX010109020.1:0-10501 GCA_029593785.1 Cabassous unicinctus
AAAAAAAAAAAAAAAAAAGGCGAGCAGGTGAGCCAGGCCCGCACGGCGAGCCACGCAGCAAGACGATGCCGCAACAAAAGAGAGACGCAAGGGAGAGCCAGGGCAAGACGCGCCAGAAACCAGGATCTGAGGTGGCACGAGTGACAGGGTGCCTCTGTCCCACATCAGAGGTCCCTAGGATCAAATCCTGGTGAAGCCTGGAGGAGAAAAATGAGAAGAGAAGGCAAAAAACAGACAAGAAGATCACCCAGCGAATGGACAATAGAACTGTACACCAAAAAGAAAAAATAAAGTAAAAAAAAAAGCCAGGTGAAATCCACATTAGTAATATTTTCATTTCATATCTCCAAAATGGTATCATTTCAACATGTAATTAATGTTTTAAAAATTATCAATGAGCTATTTTATATTCTTGTGTGTGTGTGTACTAGAAGTCTTCACAATCCAGCACGCATTTTACACATCAGTTTCGACTAGCCACATTTTAAGTGCTCGGTAGCCACATGTGGCTAGCGGCTGCCACATTAGCACAGTTCCAGAGACTGGAGTGCAAATGCATTCAGCCCAGGGAGAGGGGGTACTGTCACCCTGCGGGAAAAAGACGATGGACAAAGGACAGACCGCAGGTCATGGGCCAGCCCCTTCGTGTGACAGATGGAGATTCCGCGCTCCGGAGAGGTGCGGCTGCTGCTCCAAGTTCACGCAGCGGTGAGCGCGGAGCTAAGGCGCAGTCCCAGATTCCTAGCAGCCGCTCAGCCCAACCTCCCAGCTTTCCGGATGCTGGAGGTCAAGGCGGAACAGAGAAGTCCACGGAGAGAACACTTTCACTTTAAATCCAGGCTTCGGGACTGGTTATCAGGAGCCTCCCACAGTAAACAGACTCTGCACCCGCCACCTTAGATAAGTATCAAACCCAGCCAGTCCTGCGCCTGGGTGTCCTCCTCTGCCAAGCAGGGATAATGGGTACCTTGCCTAGCTCATCGGGCAGTTGCAGAGATAAAGTTACACCAGCTCCTTTCCCAACCCTTAGACCAGGCAATTTCCCACACTCCCTTGCTCAGACCCCTCCATCATACCAAAAAGAAAACCCAACATCCTTTCCATGGCTTCTGAGGCCGCAAGTTCTCCAGCTGCACGCTCTCCCTCCCACCCCACCCCGCCCCCACACAAACCCTGCTCCAGCAGCCCTGGCCTTCTTTCTGTGCCTCAGTCTGGCCATGGGGCCTGTGCGTCTCTCCCCGGTGACTGGCTTCTTCACTTTTTTCTCGCCTTGGGTCAAAGGTTGCCTCCTCCACGAAGCCCTCCCTGAATGTCCTATGTAAAGTTGCAGCCCTCAGTCCCTTCCTCTCCTCTTACTTGGTGTCACTTTTCTTCCTACTATTTATCACAGCCCAGCATTGTATTATAGGTTCATTTGTGTATTAGCCATCTCCCCCTTTTGAATGTAAGCCCCAGGAGGGCAAGCACGTGGCCCGGCTCGCTGCTGTAACCCCAGCACCTGGCTCAGCACCTGACATTGGTGGGTGCTCAATAGCTACTTCCGTGCGTGAATTGCGGTGCTCATGACGTAAGCATCTGCGAGTGGGAATTGCAGGTCTTTTTCCATATCAGGCTCACGGTGATGCAGGGACAGACTCAGAGAGGGGCCGTGACTCCCCCAATGTCCCACTCGACTCCTAAAGCGCTCTCTCCCCGCCCTGGCCTCCTTCTCTGACCCTGCCTGCCTGCCTTCCTGGGAGACTGACAGCTGCTCACCTCGTCTCCCAGAGTTTACCTGCTCAGGCTGCTCTGGCTATGGAGGAAGGGGCAGGGGCAGAGGAGGGCAGCAGGGTACATCCCACACCCAACCATGCCTCCATGTCCTTTCTTTGGGGGCCTCTTCCCAGACGACCCCCGCTGCCTCTCCTGTCACCCCACCACCACCGTTCAGCATGTATAGTTTTTCTATCCAATGTTTCTGAGGTCACTTGGGGGGGAGGGCAAGCCCGTGGATAGCTGTAATTTTATGGGTCTGCAGAACTAGAAATGGCCACCCCGCTATTTTGCAGGTGAGGAATCCAAAGCACAGCGGGGTTGGTGACTTTCTCAAGGTCACATAGCAAGTTGGCATCTGGGGTACAGCAGAAGCAATGCTGAAGGTGAGGAGATCCTGTGGGGAGCGCCTGGAGGAGTGGATTCTCCTGGGGAAGGGGAGACTTGTCCACGCATGGAGAAAAAGCCCACAGAATCGAGATCAGGAAGGTACACTGGGAATCCTCTCTGTACTGGGCATCTTCCATGTATATAAGTATGTAAGTATACAATATACGTGTGCAGTAACACCACCAACCCACGGAGCTGTGGCGAGAATTCAGAGGGGGTGATGGGCAGGAGGGCCTTGCTATGGTGCCCGGTGTCATGGGCTGAATTGTGTCCCCAAAAAGAAAGATGTAAAGTCCTAATTCCAGTTCCTTGGACTGTGACCTTATTTGGAAATAGCATGATTTCAGATGAAATTAAGCAAGTTCAAGTGAGGTCACACTGGAGAAGGGTGGGCCCTTCATGCAAATGCCTAGTGGGAGGGGGAGCAGGGCCCAGGGGAGACAGAGGCAGCTGCAGCTTCACGTCCAAGAACGCCAAGGATAGCCGCTAACACCGGAAGCCGGCAGAGGCCAGGAAGGGTCCTCCCCTACAGCGGTCAGAAGGAGCATGGCCCTACTAACACCTTGATTTCAGACTTCCATCCTCCAGAAGTGGGAGACATGAGGTTGCTGTTGTTTGAAGACACCCAGGCACTTTGTCATGGCAGCCCTGGGAAACAAAGAGCCTCTCCTAGGGTCAGCCGCCATAGCAGCAGCTGCCGCGTGGGTGCAGCAGATGGTGGCAACTCTGAGCAAAGCCCGTTTCGGCCATGCTCACCTTCTCGCTGCTCCCCAAACTCACCCCAGCACACCTTCCACCAAGGCCTCTGCCTGGAAAGCACTCAGCACTGTCCACCCCCAGCATATTACACATGCCCCTCCTGGCATGTCACCTCCATGCAGATACCTTGTCAGTCCCGTTCTCAGTTGCATCTCCAGCACCTAGACATAATAAAATTGCAACTGGCATTTATGGAGCACTTAGCATGGGCCAGGCATAGTTCTAAGCATTTTACATATAGAAACTCCTTTAATCCTCAAAGTAACCCTTTGAGGAAGGCACAGAGAGGTTCTGTAACTTGCCAGAGGTCACACAGCCATGAAGTAGCAGGGCCAGGATTTAAATCTGGGCAGGTTGGCCTCGAGGGCTCACAACTCTTGTTTGCTTTAATTTATTTTTTAGAGCAGTTGTAGGTTTACAGAAAAATCATGCAAAAGCATTCCAAACCAAAACTCACACTCATTTAGCCATAACTCCCCATTCCCTGGTAACCATTATTGGAAGCTCACAATTTTGAGGCCAGGAAACATCCAGATCAAAGTGTCACCAAGGCGATGTTTTCTTTCCCAAGACTGGCATTCTGGGGCTGGCTGCTGGTGATCCTTGGTCCTGGGTTCCTCTGTCACACGGCAATGCACATGGACACTCACCCCAGGCTCAGCACACTTTTCACAGGTTAACCAATTCAGCCCTTGCAGCATGCCAAGGTGGGGGGTACTGTGCTTATCCCCACTGTATGAAAGGGGGAATGGGCTGCAGATTCCAACTCAGCACAGCCCAGTGCCTGCAGATGCTCGTTCAAGGTGCAGTGAGTGAGGAGCTGAGCTGTCAGGGCTTCAGTGGCTCTTGCAGGAAACAGAGGGCACAAATGACATTGAAGGAAGGGACTCTACAGGAGTGTTAGGAGAGGCCACAAGAGCTGGGGGAGCTCTCAGGGACAGCAACAGTGGGGAGCTGCTAGGACAAGGGACGGAGTGGCCAGACTGTAGCTGTAGGCAACACCACCGGAAAGGGGTGTGGGGAGGAGGGAAGAGCGCCAGGCCTCCTCTCTCCCCACTCTCCCTGCTCTGGCTAGTGCCTCCTCACCAGCCAAGGAGCCCAGAGCCAGAGGGCAGAGGGCAGGCCAGAGAGGAGACCTGGAGCGCAAAGAATAACCAGCACATCGCGTTCTCCTTGCTTCTGCTCTGGCCATCCCAGCCATCCTCCCA
The DNA here is from genome assembly GCA_029593785.1 of Cabassous unicinctus. Lineage (NCBI taxonomy): Eukaryota > Metazoa > Chordata > Mammalia > Cingulata > Chlamyphoridae > Cabassous > Cabassous unicinctus. Next base: position 4,110 of record JAQZBX010109020.1, read on the forward strand.
CAGGCCAGAAGCAAGGCGACTTCAGCAAGGGCAAACCCCATCTCCTGGCAATGAGACAGTAGGAGAGCCGAGTTCAAGACTAGCATCCCTGTGTCCCCACACCACTCCTCCCCCAGCAGCCAGAGGCATCCTTCTGGAAGGCAAAGCTGGTCCTCTCTCCCCACTGGTTAAAACCCTCCAGGGGAAGCGGATGTAGCTCAAGTGGTTGAGCGCCTGCTTCCCACGTACAAGGTCCTGGGTTCAATCCCCGGGACCTCCTAAAAGAGCAACAACACCAGGGGCTCCCCTTTGCCTCCCCATAGCAGGGCAGTGGAAGCCCTCGTTCTCCCTCCCTGAGCCCCACCCCACCCTGCCCTTGTCCTCCAATGCTTGGCTCCTCCCTCACTTCCTCCTGGCCTTGGCTCCCAAATCATCTCTCTGGTCCAGGAGGCTTCCCTGACCTTCTGATCTAAACAAGCACCTGGTCCCACTGTCCTCCGGATTCTATCCAGCTTCACGTTTTTCATGGCTGATACGATCCATTTATTTGCTTATCGTCCGTCTTTGTTTTGGTAACCACTCTATCTCCAGCACCTAGAGCAGCCCAATGAATGCTTATTGGTACAAACCTGGGAGTTGTCAGGAAGCAGTATGGCATTTTAAACTCTGAGGCTGGATGAGAGCAGTAGGGGAGATGGCGAAGAGGCAGAGGTGCATGGACCGAGCCTGGGCCTACCAACCCAGTCACCCCGAGATGAGGAGCCAGCAGAGGAGGCAGAAGGGAACTTTGAGACGGCAGCAGAGTGCAGGGTCCAGGTGAGGACAATGTTCCAGGGAGGTGGGGACTGGTCACTCGGGTCAGATGCTGCCCATAGGTAAAGTGAGACGAGGACTGAGGGTGACCACTGAATGTAGTGACCCGGACGTCAGTGGGGACCTGGACAAGAGAAGCCTTGGTAGACTGAGCACAGAAGGCGGGAGACCACCAGGACACAGTGAAAACACACAGACAACTTTTCCCAGGTGTCTTTGCTGGAAGGAGTAGCTGAGAAATTTGACAGGCCCTGGAGGGAGAACCATGTTCAAGAGGTTTTTTGTTTTTCTTTTTGAGGTACCAGGGGCCAGGGATTGAAGCTGGGACCACGTAGTGGGAAGCCAGCGCTCAACCACATCAGCTTCCCTCTGTTTGTTTTTGCTTGTTTTTGTTTTGTTTTTTTCAGGAGGCACCAGGAACCAAACCCCGGGCCTCCCTTGTGGGAGGTGGGTGCTCAACCGCTTGAGTCACATCCGCTCCCTCGAGAGGGTTTTTGTTGTTTTTGTGGTGGTTGTTGGTAAATGGAGGCCATGTCAGTCTGTTTGTATGCAGATAGGAAAGATGGGGAGCCTGGATTTGGTGCTGAAGGGGAGAAAGGGGAGACAGGAGGGAGTGAGGCTGAGGCAGGTGGGAGCCTGGATGTCCATCCATAGTCACAGGGGAGAAGGCGGGGAATGGGCACAGGTGCCGCCGGGAACGCAGATGTGGGGGTGGGGGCCTGGGGAAGTTCTCTTGTGTTTGTTTGAATTTTCTCAGTGAAATAGAAAGCCAGGTAACCAGCTGTAGGTAAAAGTGGGGAGAAGCCAGAGGTTTGAGGAGAGGAGAGGGTATGAATGGTCTAGCCAGGAAGGTGGGAGAGTGAGTGGGTGGGGGAGCGGTTGACTAATGCAAACCTCCCCACACAAGATGTTGACATCCAAATCCTGGAACCTGTCAATGTGACCTTACCTGGCAAAAGAGACTTTGCAGCTGCCGTGAAGTTAAAAATCTGGAGATGGGGACAGTATCCTGGATTGCCTGTGTGGGCCCCAGGTCAGCACAAAGGTAAGAGGGAGGAGAGAAGACAGGACCCTGCAGGCTTGAGGATGGAGGAAGAGGCCACAAGCCGAGGAATGCAGGCGGCCTCTAAAGCTGACGAAGGCAAGAAGACAGATTCTCCCCTTGAGGTGTCCAGAATGAATCATCCCTGACCTGAGTGGAGTCTGGTCAGAGGTCAGCTCCAGAACTTTACCCCGACTCTCAGAGCTGGGCTGGGGGCCCCCCCCATGCTCCCCGAGCCCCCCCCCGTGCTGGTCTCAGCACCCACGAAGGAGCTCAGGTGTCTTTCTCCAGGTCTTCCCTGGTCCCCTCCAAGACTGGGGCCCCCAGAGGGCAGAGCTTTGTGCCCAGGAGGGAGGAGGCAATCTGCATATGAACAAGCAGATCTGCAGAGACCCCACCCCACCCCGAGTGGGTGTGGAGGGCACACGCCCAGTCTTGCTGGCTGTGGCCCCGAAGGCGCGGCTGTCCTGGGGTGCCTCCCGGGGTCCAGCCACCAACACAGGCCGCCAGAGTCCAGCAACCAGCAGAGGTGGAGGACCAGTGACAAACCCGACCCTGCCAGCCGGGCCAACATGTGAAAAATGAAACGTTTATTTATAAGCAGGAATCCTGTCCGGCATACAGTGCAAACTCTCAGTCTTGGGGTCAACACAAGCTGGGGATCCGAGGCCACGCCCAAAGTCTCTTTCCCATTCCTGGCCTCCCTGACGCAGAGGCCCGAGGCCCTCCCAGGACTGCCCACCAGGCGGCAGTAGCGCCCTGCAGCGTCCAGCACGGCGGGAGGCCCTGGCCAGTCCAGGCAGTCTGCCCGACATCTTGATTCCAGGGCGGGAAGTCCTTGTCTCCACGGCAACGGCTGGCTCTCCTACCCCCAAACAGTTCAGCTGCCAAGTTCAAGTCCAGTGGAATTTATCAACAAGGGATTCAAGTACCTGGGACTGAACTGGCCTCTCAAGTAGTCCCTCATGCCCCTTCCTTCCAGAATCTGGTCAAGGCCACACTTGCCCGCCCTCTGCAGGGCCCTGGGCGTGTGTTTGGGAGGAGTGGGCTGACTCTCTAATGGGGAAAAAAAAAACTTGGCAAAACTGCTGGCTTCAGATTCTTCCAGACAGGCCATTCAACTGGCCGTCAGCTGCACAAACCCACAACACACAACAGACACGCAGACACACACTGGCTGTCAGTGTCTCACACCCACTCGGGACCAGTGGGCACAGTACCAAAGGGACTCTGTGGCCTCCGCCCCCCCAGGACTGGGACTCTGGGAGCAGGGGGTCTCAGGGAAAGAGGAACACACCCCTGCAGAGGGGAAGGAGGGAGGGCCAGGCTGAGGTAGAGGAAAGAGGAGGCTGCGGGGCTCTGGCATCGCCAGTTCCAGAAACTCCCTGGCAGGAGAAGGCCCAGCCTTGGGAGGCCACACCAGGCAGCAGGGAGGGCAGAGGGGGCTGGAGCTGTGGGTAAATCGGAGTGAAGGTCGAAGGCAGAGGGTGCAAACGGTGGGTGGGGGTTAGGAGCCCTGAGTTTTGCTTTGTGGAGTTGTCTGGTTTGCTTGTTTGCTTGCATGCTTAATTTCTTTTTTTAAACTGCCACGTGTTAAAATGGGAAGAATTCAGTTGAAGCCTGCTACTCCGCCGCACTCATTCAGGTTGCCTTACACTGGGCATCTGATTTTCACGCTGGGGTACCAGGGGATGAGTCAGCAGAAGTGGCTTTAGAAGAAGTGCTCTCCCAGGGTCCTCCTCAGCCTCCCGCCCTGTCTGCTCGCGGGCACTGGCCTGCGGGCTCAACATTCAGACCGAAGCTCTGCCCTTTCTCCATGGGTGACTTGTCCAGAGTCCCTCCACCCCTGCAGGCTCCTCTGGAGGGGCAGATGCTGGGATCTCCTGGGAAGCCAGAGCTGGTCAGAGCCCAGACAAAAGAATCCAAGAGCTCCAGAAGCCAGGCTCGCAGGTCCAGCCGGGGGAGCCGTGAGAAGCAGGGAGGGACTCGCCCTGGCCGGCCCTGCCCACCAGTCTTGCTGGCTTCCCAAGGTTTCCATCACTTTCCCTGCCTCGTCCCTCTGTCTGTGGGCAAGAGGGGGACTGAGCTGGTGAAGGCCACTAAAGGAAGTTGGCCCAGAAAGAGGCAGGCAGTCCTGGGAACTGGGGTGTGCAAGGCCACGGGCCACGCCAGCCTAGCTAAATGGGCTTCATGCCGGCATCAGGCACACCCAGGGGCAGCGGCTTCTCCTCGGGGCTCTGCAGCAGGGTCTCCAGCATGCCAGGCGAGAACTGAAAGGGGCGCTCCTCCTTGGAGAAGGGGACCTGCTCGTTCTTGGGGGAGCCCGAGGGACTGGCGTCCGTGTCCCCCACAGTGGAGCTGGCCTGGGAGGGGCACCGAGAGCCGTGGTCGGAGCTGCTGCAGACGTTCACGATGCAGGTGACATTGACCTGGGTCCCGTGGCCGCCAGGCAAGGGCTCTGCTAATCACAAGACAGGAGAGGGCGGTCAGTCAGGAGTGTCAGAATGGGGGTGACTTCGCAGCCTGTCTCCTGCGCAAGAGGCAGGTTGGGACATGTGGGCAAAGAGCACTGGACCAGGAGCCAAAAGGTCAAGGTTCCATCCCAGCTCTGCCGCATGACCTTGGGCATATCCCTTCACCTTCGGCTGCTTCCATTTCCTCATGTCAGATAAGAACAGCATTCCCACCTACCCGCCCAAGTCACCCCACAGACAAGAGGAGCCAATCAGACAAAGCAGATGAAAGTGCTGGGAGAAAAACAAAGCACCTTCCCTACCAAGGGTCAGAGACATGGGCAGGGGCATAAGTGACAGAATTCTGGTCAGGGGACACCAGTTACCGCAGGGAGGCATCAGCCCTCCTGGCCACACTGATTTTGATGACAAGGTGGGCTAGAACCCTCTGTCACTGGCACCTTATGTGTATGCCAGAGAATCAACTTCAAAAAGCTTGGAAACTGTTCCTTTTCGGAGGGTAAACATTGCCCCTGAAGTTGATTTCTTTCTCAGCAAAGCTTTTTCCTCCATGTGGAGCTGCCTCTAAGATTTCCTAGATCTGAGATGCAAGGTGGGGCTCATTCTTGAGATCAGGATGCTATATGGGGCTTTGCAACCTGACAGTCCTGGGTTCGAATTCCTGCCCAGCCTCTGTAATCTTGGCCAGGACACAACGTCTTGAGCTTCCGTTTGCTCAGCGACAAAATGGACTTAATGAGCCTGTACAACTCCTCGCAGGCAGGGGCCCTCTCTGTCTTGTTCACTGCTGTATTGCCAGCTCCCACATGGCTTCCGGAGATGAGGTGATGTTCTCAGTGAAGCAGGGTGGAAACTGGTCCCACCTAGCCAAGCATCTGCCCCACACCTGCACTTGGATGCCTCCAGGCACGGCAGGCTTGACTCGTGACCCACCTCCCATCTCCCTTCCAACCTGTTCCTCCCCAGCTCTGGTCATGCCTCCACCATCCACCCAGCTGCCCTGGCCCAAAGCTGTAGGCCTACCCTTGATTCTCTTTCTCTCATACCCCACATCCAATCCATCGCCAATTCCCACTGGGTCTACCTTCAAAAGATACTTCAAGTTCACCACCTCCCTTCCTTCTGCTCCCACGTCTCCGGGCTTCCACCTGCTCCTCTGCAGTCTGCCCTCCAGCAGCAGCCAAAGCCAGCCTTGAAAACCCGGCAGCTCAATTCCTGGGCTGCTCCAAACCCCACAGGCCTCTCCTCAGCCTACAGGGCCCTGGACGACGCAGCACCTGCCTTCTCCCCTTCTCCATCCACGCTCCCCTCCCTGCTGCTCCCCTCCAAGCCTCAGGGCCTTTGCACGTGCTGCTCCCCCCAGCCTGGAAAGCTCCTCCTCATCTGCTTGGCTTGCTCCCTCCTTTCACCTGGGCCTCAGCTAAAGGCCACTTCCTCCAAGAAGCCTGCCCTGACCTTCCTCTCTAAAGAGGCTCACCTCCCAACCCAGCCATCACTCCCACTCCCCCTTCTGTTCCACAATCTCCAGGGCACACAGCCCCTCACGAAGTACAAGAGTGTGTGCATTCTGTGCACAGTGATTTGTGTGCATTCTGCCCTCCCCACCGGACCCCGAGTCCCAGGAGGGTGGGGCCTTCCTGATCTTTTCTTGCCATCCCCCTAGGGCCACATGGTGAACGAATGAAACCCAGTCCTCAGGCTTCTTTTCCTCCTGTTGGGGGTAATGTTTTTAAGTGAATTGGCTGCCAACTTTAAAAAATCTGGAGTTTGCATTTTTCAGTCTGGATATCTGGCTTCCCTGGAAGGTCTGGCCTCACAGGACCCACATTCTCGAGTGGCAGCTGTTGGCAGGAAGGACTCCAGGTGCACCCTCACCTTCCCGCCTGGCCCCTGCAGGCCTCTAAGCGTCCTAACTCGTTGGCAAGGGACCAAACGATGGAGTAAACTGAGGCATGAACACAAGGGGCTGGACACACAGCAGACCCTCAAAAAAGTTATCACTACTGCTGCTACAGGGGCCCACTGAGCACCTGAAATGCGTCGTGTCCAGGTGCATGGGGGGGGGTGCATGGTGTCCAGGTGCA
>JAQZBX010109021.1:0-10502 GCA_029593785.1 Cabassous unicinctus
GATGTTTGTCACTAACCTGTCTATGCTCCTGAATTAAGTAACTTGAATATGTGGGCTATGGAATAATTTTTCTTGATAAATAAATAAATATTATGCACAAAAACAAACAAACAAAAAACAATACAAGCTTATCTATGGAAGCAATACAAATTTGTATTACTCTTTCTGCAGAGTGCTCAGGTTCTCAGGAGTAGTCTGGAGTGGTGGCAGCATGGGGTCCTTGGCGGTTTGAGAAGCATTTGTTGCAAACTGAATACGTGTCTGGATGTGGGCTGAGCTCTGGGATGACAACAATGGACAAGACATGGTCCCTGCCCTCAAGGAGTTCTCTGTTTGGGAGAGGAATAGGATACAAGGAGATACCACAACACGAGATGAAAGTAACAACAGATGCGCTCAGAGAGGAAAGCCCAGCGTTGAGCACTAATTTTTTTTTTTTTTTAACTGGGAGGTCCCGGGGATCGAACCCAGGTCCTTCCATATGGGAGACGGACACCCAACCATTTGAGCCACATCCGCCCCCCTAGAGCACTAATTTGAGCTGAAATCTAAAAGTTGAATAGGAGTTAGCTGGGCAGGGATGCAGGACACACCTGATTCACAGGTATCGACATAAGCAAGGGCACAGAAGCACAAAACAGGAAGGGGAGAGGAGGCTACCACCAATTCAGTTAAGCTACAGCTTAAAGTTTGAGGTTGGGGGCCAGGAGAGGAAAGAAAGAACTCACAGGAGCTGGACTGGGAGGCCTTGATGTCTTACAGAGGAGGCTGGCCTTTATCCTACAAGGAATGGGGAGCCATTGAGGGTTTTAAGCAGAGGAGTGTCAAGGTTAGACCTGTAGCTGGGTGGAGGCAGTTGGATGTGCATCCTACTGGGGGAGAAGCCAATAAGAAAGCAGTCCTTATCCTTGTGACTCCACAGTGGCTGAATACTAAGTTGGCACAGGAGGATGAGATTGGGATCTAGGGCAGCAATTAAAGAGAACACCTTCCCACCACATGACTTCATATTTCAAAAGGGAGCTCAATTTACATTTAATCTATCAAAAGGAAATAACTGGCTTTGGCTGAGCGCAGACAGGGTGTGAGGTACTGCAGACATGTCTCCTGATCAAATCCTCACAACTCTGCAAAGCGAGGAGTCTCATTTTACATGTGAGGAAATGGGGGCTCACAGGGGAGGGAGACCTGACAAAAGGAAGAGCGAGATTTCAATGAGGGAGTGTCTGGCTTCCCTGCCTAGGCTTTTCTCAGGACACATCTATTCGCCACCCAAATGGGAAAAGAAGCCCACACTTGTGGGAAGACAAGCCAGGCTTAGGGCTGTAATCGAAATCTTGCTCTACGCACTGCTGACTGACACACCTGAGGCCCAAGCCCATGACTGCAGCTTCTGCAGCAACATGGGCCACCAGCTGATATGAGAAGCCAGGGAAGGTGGTGCTGTTTGAGCCCTTCGGTGGCTGCACGCCGAAGGTCGTGTGGTAAAGAACCCTGCACGAGGGAACTGCATTCCAGCTGCCAGGAGTTGGGGCCTTCGAAAGATTCCCGCGCCGAGTACTGCTCATGAAAAGAGCTGATGAGGAAGGACACACACATTTACAGAGGGCTCAGAGAAGAGGGTGCTCCCACTTGAGAGGAGTTGAGTCGCAGCTCGGTCTGCAAGCTGGTGGTGAGGAAACACCAGAATCCAGCCACACTTTTCTCTCTTACAACTGTTTGCCTCATAAAGTCGATACTCTACTACTATTCTCTCACTTCTGATATAGGCTGTGTGGAGCAGATGGACAGAGACGGTATTTCCTAAATATGTGGGTCCGACAAGTGTACTGATGTGAATGGTGGGGGCGGGGGAGGGGATGTTTGAAACTGGAGCTCTCCTGGGCTCGCTGTAGACACCTGGCACCTGGAACACAAGCACCCTCCACGCTCACCGCCAGAGAGAGCACTGTCAGGTTCCACACCTGGAGAGTTTTCAAGACCTGACACCTCAAGGAAAAAAATAACATACTCATCATTTCATAAATCTTCAGTGAAAAATTTGAATAAATAATCACCATTTTGTTTTGTTTTTAAATCAAAGATACTGGATGGGAAGATATCAAAAACAAAACAACAAAAACCTGATGAATTAGGAGGCTCACATAGGTGTACACACTACCTGTAAATTACCTGAAAAGTAAGGAGGTGAGCTTGGGCCAGACAAGAGGTTTTTACTGGGAAGCATTAATGTAACATTCAATTATTCTACTGCATACTGGCTGATGTAACTCAGGCAAATTAGAATACATTTTATATTGACTATTTTGACATTTGTTTTATTTGGCAAGTAAACCAAAACTGATCCAATTTCCTTGCAGCCATTGTAAACCATAAACTGCACAACAAGAGGTTATAAAATACACAAGCCTTATGAACACTTGGCTCTGATGCGCTGCCCTCCAGTTCTGGCCCGACTCCTGGTGGCCTGGTGTTCTTGGGCCCTCTCCCTTCATGTGCAAGTGACTCTCCTCTCACAAGGCCTGGCAAGCTCTGGGGAGCTCACTCTCCCTGCTTTGTCTGGGAGAAGCAGTGTTCTTTCTTCATCCAACAGAAAGTTACAACCTGCCCTGAGGTAGTACCCATTTTGGGGCCCTTCCAGACCCTGTGATGTTAACAGGGTGCAGTGGTAACTACTTCAGGGCAATAAGAATGCTCAGGCTGCCTGGGGGCTCTCTGGCTTCTTCAAGGAGCACCAAGCTAAGCTGGTCACCCATGTGCAGGGGACAGTGATCCTCTGTGGTGCTCTCCAGCGCACAACGGTGACAGGGCTCTTGACAGTGAGACAGGCATGAATAAGTGCTGACCTGAGCTGTGCCAGCCTCACACTCCTGGGAAAAACAGAAGCTCAACTGCTCAAACCTGCAACCCTGGGAGACTCAGCCATTCATATCTTTTCATACTAAAGTGAAAATGAAAAACTTCTCAAGTTTCAGGAGATTCCAGGGGTAGTTAAGTTAAATCCAAAAGTGGTTTGTGAAACTGTCACGAGAAAGACTAGATTGTTTTTACACGGGGCCGCCTGGAAGGACAGTGCTCTGGGCTGCCAGGCTTCTTCAGCTGCCTTCTTCCAAGCGAGCCCCTGGCAACAAGAGTCTCTCCTCAGCAGCCGTGAGAGCAGGGTGTGGGTGTGGGGGGCCAGGAGGAGGGCAGGTTTTGTTACTCTCTATTCACCACATGGAAACTTTTAGATCCACTCTCATCTACAGTTACTTCAATCCGCAAGCAGTGCTACCTCACCCCTCCTTTTACTTACTTTTTAAATCCCTTTCTTGAATTTAATCCATCAACACTGCTTGTTCTTTGTCCTCAAAAAATTTACTACTAGTGATGCAGAGTTTCTTTTTTGATAGAATTCTTTTTACCATCTGCTTTCTGCAAAAATCTAGAAACTATTACCTTGATTACAAATGAAATCAGTTATCCAAGTTCCTTTATGGAAACAATTACTAAAATGAACATCTTTTGAAAAACTTCTTACTACTCTCTCATACCCAAAATACCCATTTCTTAAATAGTCTGTGGCTCACTGGGAAAAGAAAATATGAACATAATTACTTACTAACGCCCCTGGGTATCAGATGAGCCAAGGCAGAGAAGGAATCCCACCTTCTTAAGACCTGTGATCCCAACTACATGGCTTCAAAGCATGTGTCTATGTGCAGCTATGAACTCTTTGGAATAGCAAGCCGATTTTTTCAAACTTTATTTTTAAAGAAATCTTAGATTACAGAAAAGCTGCATTGAAAATATAGGGGATTCTCATACACCCTAGCCCCTCCCTCTCTCACATTTACCCGTATTAGTAACATCTTACATGAGTGTGGTACATTTGTTAGAATTGATGAACAAATACTGAAGCATTGCTACTAACCACGGTCTACAGTTTATTGTTTATACTTTGCACTGTACAATTTCATAGGTTTTGACAAAATTTCTAATGGCCTGTATCCTTCATTGCAAAATAATGCAGAACAATTTCAATGCCCTAAAAATGCCCTATATTTCACTTATTCTTCCCTCCCCCACCCCTCAGAACCTCTGGTAACCACTATCTTTATGTCAATGTTACAAGATTTACGTTACTACAATAACAATAAATCTACTTTGGTCCATGGTTGCATTCCCCCTTTATGTTTGTTCATTCCTAAATCTTGAGGATTTGGGGATGGTGATGCCCGCTCTGCTTCAGATTCAGATTGAGAGGGGGTTTAGGTCTTATGGGGCAAATGGAAAGAACTGTTTTGCTTGCAGGTGTAGATACTCTTTGCTTTTTGGGATGGGTAGCAAGCCAATTTTAAGTTGAATATTCTGCTAGTATTGGAGCCTGCAGAATATGTACAAAATAGAATAAAGAATGGCCTTTAAATTCATCTAATTCAAGTATTTCTAATTGGATTCAATCCCCTCTAAAGGGTACCGCTTATGCAATTTTCCAGCTAGATTCTGCACTAGTTCAGCAGATATTAAGTGAACATATTCTAAAATGTTCTACGGTAGAGCACAAGACCACATAACTGAAACATGAATAACAGCATAAGACATCACTGACAAGGCCTCACCTGGGAAGGTTGGGGGCTGGGGTGGAAGCAGCTGATGACTGGGAAGGAGTTGTAGGCTGAGATGAGTCATGATTTCTTGGTACTCTGCCCATTCGATACCAGATCCCCATGTTGTTCAGTTCCCTTCAGGAGAAAAGAGAAATCTTCATGGCGCTTTTTAACACAAAGCATTTACCTAAGCAACTAAAAAAGCAACTCATTACAAAAAAGCCATAGCCTCAAATACCAGAGAATCCATTCTTGTCCATGTAAGATCAGTTACATCACCTCACTTTCTTCTCTGGTGTCACAGTTCAGAGACTAATGTGGAGACAACTGTCCCAAATGGACAGGCCATTACCACTGGTCATCATCTTCCACCTACCTCTGAGCTTGACTGCCTACTCCTATTGACATTTTTTGCTCTCATTTTTTAAAATTCTTTTTATTTTACCTTTTCACTGCAGGTTTTATGTGATAATCAACTTCAAATCCTTTGTGCAATTTGTGAGAGAGAGACAGAGGAAATGGACTGAAGCCTGCTGTTTAACCAAAAGAAGCAGCAGCCCCACTCTACTCTACATGTTCCAATTTCAAGGGTAAAGCCCCTTAGTAGCCACGATGTCACCTGCCGTCTGCCTCATTCTCAGGGCCAGGAAATCCCCCACCATGTTTGGAGACTTCTTCAAACCACAAACCCCAAGGCACCTGCCTCATGAACCACAGCTGCTGGGACTGGACGCGAAAGGCCCACAGAAGCCCTGCCACATGTCCTGCCACGTCATATGCACACCACCACAGCCCGACCCCGCACCACACAGGCACCAGCGTTCCCGAGGCAGACCTGCTCTCAGGAACTGTAACTGTTATTTCAGTCACGTCCAATTTCCAACTGAAGTGCCCCGTAAAACCGGATCTTTAGAACCTGATGTAGAGTAATTATCATCTCTTCAAAAAAATGAAAGCAGATTGATTCAATGGATGCCTCTGGTAAACTTCTCAGTACACTGCAGGAGTCATTCTAACACCACACGATCATGTCTTCTTATGTGACTGACTCCAATCGGCTTCACTGATTTCACTCTCTTAGTCGGAGTCCCAAGTGGCCAGTTCGGCAGAGCCATTCCGAATCCGAGGTTACCACCTCCCCCATCTGACACCCTAGACACTTACAAAGTAATAGGTGAAACTGTGCACCTTTTAAAGACTAAATGACTTAGAGTTCTGAATACTGAATTCTGTTTTCTTACTTAAAACTAACACTAGAATTGCCTTCCTCTGGAAAAGAATTTTTTCCCCAAGATGAAATAAACAAACAAAAAACTTTTATTAGCAATCTCAAAATTATATAAAAGAAAAATGATTCTAGTTTTGATTATCAAGACATATGGTATAAATCTATTCTCTAGTATTATTTAAACTGGTTACAAATTGAATCTTTAAAAATAGTACAGTCTGCCATTAAAAATATACACAGTAACTGAAATTAGACTTTAAAAGTTCATTATTAAACTAACCATTTCTACTATTTATAGATAAATGGCTGCCTCTAAGGTACTTGAAATATGATTATTCTCTTAAATACTTCCTACTCCTATAATTCTGGTTCCATAATTAATTTAAATCATGTGGCAAAACAGGATTTTTGAGCGTGTAGGAAGGGAAAGATCACACACAGAGTCCTTCTTAAGAACCACAAACTCTTGACACAAAGCACTCAGATTCCACAGCTGGAGTTTGAAGAAAATGTTGTGCACCAAGCTAAAAATAATCTCTATTTCTGTGATACCTGCTCTCCAAACTGCTTCAAGAAAATTCCACAGCTTTCATCTATTGCCCAGACAGTGCCTATTATATAAGGAAAGGTCCTGGCTTTTAGAGTAAGGAGGTGGCTCTGGGCTCAAAAGAACAAGCAGCAAAATAGAGCATAAACCAGATCCAGGATACCCTCAAAAGACATGTAAGGAGAACACATCTCTGGAACCACAGTAACAAATGTGAAGCCTGAAAAGTCCAATCAGGGAGGGAGGCACAGGGTCAAAGGGACCAGAAAACCATTTATCACTCTGATTAATTTGATAGACCCAAATTTCAGTTTACTGAGTACAGTAAACATCCATTATCTTTTTAACAGCCTATATCTACTCACCCCACACCTTATTCTTAGCCCATGAGCCTACTTCCAGCTGAAGCCTGGCCAATCAGAGAACGACATTTTTCAGGTACCAGTGACTGACTCAGTATGCACATGACCGTAGTTAGATAATTCAAGACTAATGAGACTGAATTCCAAAACCTGCGTTTGAACTATCAGGAATGTAAACTTGTTCTTTGCCTCTGGACTTGACCTGGATGAAAAGTAGCAAAGCTACTGCACCAACATGCTTCCACTAGGAGAGAACATGTCTAAGAATGGAGTCAACCCAGAGGAATCAGAGCTGTTGGGGACTGAACTCTACCCCCAACAAAAGGCATGTTAAGTTCTCAACCCCAGGTCCTGTGGGTATGGACCCATTTGTAAACAGGACCTTTGAAGATGTTATTAGTTAAGGTGTGCCCAAACTGAGGGAGGGTGGGCCTTAATCCAATATCACTGAAGTCCTTATCAGCAAAGGAAATTGGATACAGAAAGGGAAGCCAGGGATAGCATCCAGAAGATGGAACTTGAAAGAGAAAGGAGATGCTGCTGCCATGTGCATTGCCATGTGATAGAAAAGCCAAGGACCAAGGATCATTGGCAGCCAGCCCCAGAATGCCACTGTCTTTGGAGAGAAAGCACTGCCCTTGCCAGTGCCTTGGTTTTGAACTTTTCCTAGCTTCAAAACCATGAGCCAATAAATTCCCATTGTTTAAGCCAACCCACTGTATGGTATTTGTTTTGGCAGCTAGGAAAATCAGACAAGAGCAAAGAAGTCGAGAGGAAGAAACTAGATCCTAGTGATATCCTCTGAGCTCCTATATCCAGCCATTCCTGAAGCCACTCCTTCCCCCTGAACTCTTCAGTTATGTCAGCCAACAAATTCTTCCTTCTGCTTAAGCCAATCTGGGTTGTGATTCCTATCACTCATAATTAACAGAGCTCAAAATCATAGCCTGAGATTCCTCATACCTAGTTTTTATGAAACAGCTACAGGGCTAGGTCCCGTGAATATACAGGGTGATCAAGACACACAGCGGCTCAGCCCTTAGCTGCTCCCTGCTCATCAGGGAAGACAAACATCAGAACAAAAAATTGCAAAGGAGTTATCACGTAATCATGCAATATCCGTGTTTCTTCTTGACTGAGAACCTTCCCACAACTTTCCCATGCACTTGGAATAAAATCCAAGATGCCACCATGTCCCTAACAACCACTCCCCTCTCATCCCCGATACCCTTGTCTTTGTTTGCCTGCTCCAGTCACACTGGTCTATTTTCTGTTCCCCAAACTTGCTATGCTCATTACCACTTTCATATTTGCTCTTATATGCCTAGAAGGCTTTGCCTTCAAATCTTTCCACAGTGGGTTTATCTTGAGGTTTACGCTCAGAAGGCATGTTCCTGACAACAAAGTAGCCCTCACTCCATTGTTCTGTTTCATTTCCTTCACTACGTGAAATTTTCTTATTTATTTATTTGCTTTTTACTTGTCTCTCTCTTTTAGAACAACACCTTAAGAGCAGGACCCTTGTTTTCTTCACACATCACCATATCCAGTGTCTTCAGCCCACTGGTACATAATAGGTGCTCAAATAAATCTAGTGGGACAAATAAACATTAGGGAGAGTCAAGGCCCAGTGGTATCATGAAGGAGAGACCACCTTGGCTTAGAAGTAGCTGGAAAGTCTCCAGAGGAGCTTGACAGATGAATACACACAAGAGGAAGGAAAGGCACCTATAAGGAGCAAACAGAATGAACAATGGCACGGAGAAGTCAATAGTATGGGGTTGTGGACTGACTATGCATAAGCAGGAGCAGCAGCAATGAGAACTAAGGCCAGAGAGGGTGATGAGAGAAAGATCGTCCACAGACTTATGGGTCACCCTGAAATCTTTAGGACTTTATCATCAGGAGCAGTAGAGGGTTCTCAGCAGAGAGAAGCAGATGAGATTTCCATTAAGACTTACCCAATAAAGGTGTACTGAGGAGGTGCCTGCTTGGTCCGGCCCATGATTCGAATGTCACAAATTGCAGCTTCAGTTGAATCCCGTGGTATAAATTTAATGCATAGTCTCTTCTTTCTAAAAACCATTTCCTCTGAAGAAAACGACAGCAGAAAAGGTATGAGTCTTTCAGAGACACCAAGATCTATATTCTGAACATCCTGTCTCCTACCACAATCCCTTTCTGACAGGGAAAGTGACCAGCCACTCTAACTTTGCCCAATAGAAGGACTGGGATCTATCCTTCCTGCCTTCCAAAGAGCCAGCAATGAGCAGGCTGTGACTGCAGAGTGGCCATCAATCACCCTGTTTTGGGTTCGGGATTCCCAGACATCCCCTGCTGAGAAGGGGCTTCCGTGAGTACATCCACCTCCAAAATTAGAAGAAGTTTTGCAATAAACCCATGGGGTTGGCTTCCAAAAGCCATGACCAAAATTTCTGCTCTCTTCTCAGGTCACCGGATACCTATACACTGAGGCCCTGAGTATTTACATACTTACATAGGCTTTGGCCTTTTCATTATAGAAATTTTCAGACATACCCTAAAGTTGAGACAATAGTATAATGAATCCACATGTTCCTATTATCCAGTTTCAACAATCACCAACAAAGGGCAAGCTTGTTTCATTCTCTCCCCACTCCCAAATGCTCCCTTTAGTTTTGCTGGAGTACTTAAAAATGAATCCCTGACACCATGTCATGTCACCCATAAAAATATCAGTAGGCATCTATGATAGACAAAATTTTTTTAACATGACCACCATGCCATTATCATTCCTAACAAAATGAAGAATAATTCCTTCATATTTAAATTGTCTCCATGATCTTGACACTGTCATTTTACTACTGGTTTGCCTGGATCAGGATCTGAACAATGTCCCCTAGGCATTGCATTTGGTTGTTATATCTCTTAAGCCCCTTTTATTCTGTAACAACCCTCTTCACCCCCACTTTTTCTTCAGGGCACTGGTAAGTTGGAGAAACTGGGTCATTCCTCCATATTTCCAGTAAATCAGCAGTTGGAGCTAAAGGCTTGATTAGACTCAGGTTAAGGTTTTTTAGCAAGAACACATCACAGGTGGTTCATGTTATTTCCCATGGCATTACATCCCAAGGCTCGGAGTCCAATTGTGCCATTCCTGGGAGGTTTTGCTGGTGTTAGTCTGGTCCCTCGGATATAAAGTGCCTCAACAATTTTTGTCTGAACAGTTTTCTCATCCCCAGATAACTGTTGCCTAGATCCATAATTTCACTGAAAAACAGTGATTTTCTAATTCTGTCATTCCTTCTGCATTTATAGGCTGGAATTCTTCTATTCAAAAAATAACTTTCTTCATCAACTATTTGATCTTCCTGAAATACACTATGTTTAGGGCAGAAAGGATAAACACATGACTCTTTTATCAAGTTTATCAACAAAGCACTGATTTATTGCCCTAGCAACCTCTAAGGTTGACTAACATGGTATTTTGTTTGTTTACATTTTTAAATTTTGATTTGCCTCTCAACCAGTTACAGTCTTTCATATTAGGCAGAAAGAAATGGGTTGAAATCCCAATGCCACCATTTTCTTGCACTGTGTCCTTAGGAAAGTTAGTTAATTTCTTTGAGCCTAGGTTTCAGTATCTGTAAAAGGGAGTTAATGAGACCCCACCTGACAGGTAGATTAAACGTGATTAAACACGTTCCCTTATCCCTGTGCCTGGCACACAGTAAGTGCTCAATAAGGAATAGCTATGCGTGTTCTTATCATTATTGCAAGTCAGCCTCTAGGCACAC
>JAQZBX010109022.1:0-10504 GCA_029593785.1 Cabassous unicinctus
ATGTGCGCATGTGCATGCAATGCTTCACATCTGATTCTGAGCTTCCCAGTGACCAAAGCAAGAGAACTATGGGAGGAGATCTCCTATCTTTTCTTCCACCACAACCCAAAGGATCTTCCTAAATACAACTCGGACCATCACTCTCCTGACACGGCACCACGGTGCTCCATCATCTGGCCTGGCCTACCTTTCTAACTTCATCTCCCACCACTCACCAGCTGACATTGTTTGCTCTGGTTCTCACATACACTGTGCTATTTCAGATCTCTAAGCTTTTGGTATGTTCTTATGTCTGCCAAGAATAACTTTTCTAATTTTCTGAACTTGGCTTAATCTTTTTCACCCTTATAGATTCAGCTCAGGTGTTACTTTCTCCAGGAAAGTACATTTTCCCCATCTCTCCCAACTGTGTTGGGTACATTTCCTTTGGACTCCCACATCATAGGTAATAGATAGTTGATGCATTTGTTTCCCTCCCCAGACAGGAACCTCTTCAAGGGCAAGGTCTTGTTCATCTCTACATCTCCAGCGTCCAGAACAGTTCCTGGCACAAAGCAAAGTTTATAGAACTGTACAATTCCATAGGGTGGTATTTGTTTGGTACCTGCAATAGGCCAGGGACTTTTCTAGGCACTTCGTTTGTATTCATTTATAGATGAAGAACTTGAGGCTTGGAGAGGATATTTTCTAGGGTTACATGCCTATAAGTGAGAGAATTGGGATTAAATTAGGTCTGTCTGACACTATGGTCTAGACTCTTCCAATCCAATCTACTGCCTCTTTACACTAGACAGATAAAGAGGCGCCAGGTTAGGAGAGGTCTGAATGCAAGAAATCTATCTTGAATAATAAGCTTGGAGACTTGCATGGACTATGCTGATAAAATCAGGTGTGTATTAACTAAATCTCCTTTTACTTTTGCTGAATAGACATCCAGCAAACAGAAATGTTTATTCCCTTAAAAAAAGAAAACTCACAGTTGTTACGTGGTGCAATCAATATGGATGGGTCACTCAGTCCTTTGAAGAGGCTGGGATTTCTGTTGGAGAACATTCAAAATGAAAGAGATGTCATTTTTTAAGTCTCAATAGCAATGCTGTTTTTTGTCTCAGTGCCACATTGTGTCTAGGTAGCTCGGAAATGATAGCAGCACCTAAACACCCACTCCTGTCTGTATTTCACCTTCCAGAGAATGTGCTTCTAGAAGTGGACCTGTGTATGGCAAAGCATTGAGAAAGGCAGGCAGGGGAACTGCATTTTATTGAGAAAGTTAGCATTTCTTTTTTCACTTTAATCCTTACTAGCTTTTAAACTAGTTTTTATTATCCTCAAGTGTGGCAGGCCCTGGGCTGACTATTGGGGTTCAGTGGTGACCAAGAATGGCCAGGCTTCTCTGCTCATAAAGCTGACATTCTGGTGAGGCAGAAAGGAATTAAACAGATGGAAATCACACACATCCAAGCAGTGTGACTTTGTGTAACCAATGACAGAGCTGGAATTTAAACCTGGGCACAGAAGGCTTAAAACCCCTTTTCTTTCCTTTGGCAATGTTCTTGGTTTATAATACTTAATATTCTGGTCCCTTCTTAGGATGTTGCTATTGAAAAAGCTCTGTTCTATTTAGCAGGCTTTAAATAAGCTGTCTTTCTTCTTCTTAATGATGGGAGGTCTCCTAGGGTGAAGATTGGAGTCCTAGCTCTGCTTCTTACTAACTGTGACCTTGGACAAGTCCCATGACCTTCCTAAGTTTCCTTTTCCTCATCTGTAATGCAAGGTCCATGTGAGTCTCAAATGAGAGGATGAGTGCTTTGTAAACACGAAGAAGCTCTGCAAATGCTGGAGATGATTAAAAACAAGCAAACAAAGTACTGCCTAAGCTCTTCCGAGAAATAGCTGGGAATTATTCTAACTTGTATGAGAATGGCAGTCAGGGTAAGGTTTTTCTTTGTGTGATATTTGCAACAGAGGCTTTAAGCAAATTAATAGCCAGATAAGATTGGAGAGAATAAAAAAGAATTTACAGTCTATATAGGATTTAAGTTAGGATTTTAGTGTTTCAAATCTCTTTTCACTATAGCAAGTATTTCTTTACAATGGGTTCATTTAAAAAGTACTTAATCTATTGAGAAAAGGGGAAAAAAAGATATATTATGTGTCTTACCTACGGATTGACAGCAGGGGAGCTCTGTATTTCAGAGTAACTAATCACTAAATGATAGCTATTGTTAAAATAATAGTAATTGCTAATATTACTACTATTATTATATCAGGCATAAATGTTTTTTGGAACCTATATGTGAACATTGGGAAGTAGGCTAAAAAACATCTGTGAAATCACAAAACAAATTTAAAACATTTTGTGTCCCTTTAGGTCCTCACTCATAGTCATCTTATGTTACAAACAGTTTGAATATCCTTAGCATTCAGGTTATACACAGCAGGTTAGAAATAGCAGAGCCTTCTTATAATGAAATGAGAAAGTGTGACTATTTCTAATTGCCAGACACTGACAGCTTGTCTGTAATCTCTTGCTGCTGAGGGTAGAGTCAGGATTGGGTTCTGGGTTTGAATCTTGTCTCTGCTACCTACTAGCAGAGTGTAATTGGGGTAGCATGTCACTTAATCTCTTTTTATAATTGGTGATAATATCCACTTCACAGAGTTATTATTAAGGAAAATAGCTAGTGTTTGCACAGCTCTTTGTGTTACATTTATCCTCTTCATCTACGTGGTCACTGTAAATCCCTTAAGAACCCTAAGCAATCTGAATTTGTATCCCCACTTGACCAGGGAGGAAAGGCAAGCCTGGAAATGAAGTGTTGCCTCTCAGGCCACACCATTAGTTAATGGCAAAGCTGGAGTTAGATCCTAGCTCTCCTTTCTTGCACTCTCTCTGTTGCTCTTAAGTGCAATTATTACAACCACCAAAATATGGTAGAATATGGCTTTGGATTTCAGTCTTCCAGTTTCTTAGACTTTTCAAGTTGCATAATGAATTCGAGTTAACAAACATCCCTTCAGTGCCTAAAAATTTGTCTCACATGGAGGTAGGGTGATGAGTGTGGAAGAAGGACAGAAAGGCCAGGCTCCATGCTGGTCCTTAAGGAGCCTGTAGGCAAGGGGTATGTCAGGACATTTACAGGAGAAAGAAATTTAAAAAAAATTCAAATAGCTTTTATAATGGAGAATTATAACAAAGTAAACATGGATAAGACACATATATTTCCCAAGGTTTGGTTATACAAAGTCAAGATATTTTGTTATTTTGTTTTTGGTAACAAAAGGCAAGGCCATATTCTGGCGGGTGGAGTAGATTCTTACTTTGAAGAGAATAATTGATTCCATTGTCAGACATTCTGGGAAGTGTTAATTCTGGGGCAGAACATGAGTGAGATTTTGAACTAGGGGAGGGTCAAGAGGATTTTGGTTCCAGACTTTGAGTTGGGACAGGAGAACTGAGGTAATTTTGATGGTGGATATGAACAAGGATGGGGGTTATAGTAGGTTGAAAAGTGGCCTAATCAGGTACTAATCCCTGCAACCTATAAATGTTCCCTTATTTGGAAATAAGCGTTTTTTGCAGATGTGACTATGCTAAGGATCTTGAGATGGGAAGATTATCCTGGGTGATCCAAGTGGGCCCTAAATGTAACCACTTACATCCATATAAGTTGGAGGCAGAGACAACACACAGACGAGGAGGAAGGAAGCAACATGACCAGGGAGGCAGAGAATGGAGTGAAGCAGCCACAAGTCAAGGAATGCCAGCAGCCATTAGAAACTGTGAGAGACAAGGAACAGATTCTCGTCTAGAGTTTTCCGAGGAAGAGTAGCCCAGCCAACATCTTGATTTCAGCACAGAGATACTGATTTTGGACTTATGGCCTCCAGAACTGTGAGAGAATAAATTTATGTTGTTTTAAGGCACCATGTTTGTGGTTATTTGTTACAGTGGCCATAGGAAATGAATATGGGTGGGGGTGGTGGAGGATGATGAGCTGTCCTTGGCCACATAGAGACAGGACACATGTTTGTGGCATCTTCAACCTCCAACTTCACTGGTGGCAATAATGGCTGCTACAACATTGGCCTAAGCAGTGCAGAGCGGTGAGCTGATTTTGGAGCAGTGAGCATCTATGACAGCCTTGAGAGGTGAATCTGAGTCCCAGGTCCATTAGCAAGGGATGAAAGGATCTAGGGTTCCTCTGTGTGAGAAGAGCAATGCTCTTGTGGAGGCCAATGTGGAGCATCAGTGTTAATCATCTGTGGAGACGGGGGCTCCCAGGAGGACAGAGACCTCTTGGGATTATCAACATGGGGCAGAAGAATGGGGAGGGGTTGGGGCTGAGTACTTATATAATGGAAACTGCTAGGCCTATCCTTAACACTTGTAGTGTCCAGAGCAGGAGTTCAAATGGAAGCCTATGTACCATATGTCTAAATATTTAAAAGTTATAAATCAACATAACTTGATAAAAATTAAAAAAAAACTTGTCAAGTTGTAGTTTTTAAATAACTGAAAGTTGGCAAAACATAAAAGATGACTGCATTTAATTATTATTGAATGTATCTGAGTGTTCTGTTGATGGACCAACAATATTTGGATAAGTGATAAAACAAAGACATGCATAATTCATACATTTTATGTAATTATTCCATAAAATTAACTTTTCTTTCCTCTATTTCTGCAAAATCAGTAATTATGTTGTTATAATCAAGGTATTCACATAATTCATAGTCTATACCCAGCAAAAAAGTTTTTCAGATAAATAAAAGCTGAATTAGTCTCTATCAGATCATACTATAATGAACATTGAAGGAGGTTTTTCATGCAGAAAGAAAATGATACGAAAAGAAAACTCTGATCTAAGGAATGAAGAATTCTGGAAATGGTAAACTTTTGAGTAAATATGAGACTTTGAAAAACATGCTAATTTTTAAAATAAATTGACCATATGAAGCAAAATAACAATGCATTGTGAGGTTTATAGAAGTAAAATATATGACAACAATAGCATAAAGGAGTAAAAGGATAAAATGGAAGCATTCTGCTGTAAGGTTTTTATATTACCTATGAAGTGTTGTATTATTATTATTATTTTTTAATTTTTAAAAATTTTACCAGGAGGTCCTGGGGATTGAAACCAGGTCCCTCCATATGGGAGACAGATGACCCACCATTTGAACCACACCTTCCCCCTGTATTAGTATTTGAAGGGAGACTGTGAGAAATTAAAAATGCATATTGTAAATCCTACAACATTTACTTAAAAAGGGGGCTTAGGTAATAAACCAAGACAGGAGTTGAAATGGAATATAAAAAAATAATAAGAAAGGAGAGAAAAGAGGAAATACAAAAGAAAAAAGAAAAAGGATAGAAAGAAAAATTACAAATGTATTTAAATTTTAATGTACATTTAACTTGATATATTCAAAATATTATATTAGCATGTAAAGAATATAAAATATTAATGAGATAGTTGGAATTTTTATTTATACTAAATCTCTAAAATCTGGTGTGTATTTTACATTTATAGCTCATCTTGATTTGGACCAGTTCCATTTCATGTGGACAGTAGCCACATGTGGCCTGTAGCTGTTGTAGTAGACAGTGTAGGTTTAGATGAAATTCCTCAATTTTAACAGGGCTTCATTGACCCCTATCAGGTTTGCAGTTTGGAGGTGGGTTTGATGTGTGCTTTGATTGTTCAATGGCAATAAGAACATGCAAATCATACAATCAGGAGAAGACATAATATTTTCATTTTTGCTGTTAATCTTTCAACTCATTAGCAAATTTATAATCTCTATGAATTGGCTTTCAGCTCCATTCCCCTTCCACACTAATAAAGGCAGAGCAGATCCTCAAAAATATCCTCTTCCCTCATTATCAGAGCCACCAATTATGGCCTCATAAATAGGTTTATTGTTATTATTTACTATGAAAAATGCCCATTTTAAATTGAGATGAAACTCATAAAACATAAAATTAACCATTTTAAAGCAAACAATTCAGTAGCATTTAGTTCATTCATGATGTTGTGCAATCACCACCTCTATCTATTTCCAAAACATTTTCATCACCTCAAAAGGAAATCTTTTACCCATTAAACAATTGCTTCCTATGTTCCCCCTGCTAAAACCCCTGGCAGTGATATATTTAAACCCAATATTATTGATAATTACATTAAATATAAGTGATCTAAACACTTCAATTTAAAAGGTAGAGATTGTTAAGAGTGGATTAAAAAAGCAAGATACAGCGATATGGTGTTTATAAGAAACCACTTTAAATGTAAAATCACAGATAGGTTAAAAGTTAAAGGATGGAATAAGATTTACCATGTAAACATTAATAATGAGAAAACTGGGGTAACTATATTAGATCAGAAAAATTAGTTTTCAATGCAGGCAATATTGCCAAGTATATAGACATTTCATAATGATAAAAAGATCAACTCATTAATATGACATAACAATCCTAAATGTGTATACACATAATAAGGGGTCTATAAAATACATGAAGAAAAACCTGACAGAACTGAAAGGGGAAATAGAAAAATAAATCATTTTAGTTGGAGGCTTTCATACTCATTTCTCTATGATAGAAAAAGTCAGCAGAAAATTATTAAGCACAACACTATCAATCAACATGGCTGGATTGAAATTTATAGAACACTATGCCTCCAAATTCCAAAATACATATTATTTTCAAGTACACATGTAACAGTCACCAAAATAGACCCTAATTTGGGCCATGGAAAAAAACCAATACCTTTAAAAGAATAAAAAAATCTCATAGAGTATGTTCTCTGACCACAGCAGAATTGAATTAGAAACCAAGGAAAGAAGATATCTGGAAAATCCCTAAGTAATTGGAAATTAAACAACACATTTCTAAATAGCCTGCAAAGAAGATATTGTAAAGCATGTTAGAAAATATTTGAATCTGAATGAAAATGAAAAGATGACATATCCAAATTTTGGAAATGCAGCTAATGAAATTTTTAGTGGGAACTTTATAACTTTGAATGCTTACATTAAAACAGAAGAAAGATCTAACATCAATGATCTAAGCTGTTACCTTAAGAAACTAAAAAGAAAAAAAAAAGAGCAAATTAAATTCAAAGTACATAAAAGGAATAAACAATAAAGATAATAGTAAAAACAGTAATGAAAAAGAAAAGAGACATAACAGAGAAAATCAATGAAAGCAAAGCTGTTTCTTTGAAGAGTTCAATAAAATTGATAAACTTCTAGCCAGGCTGATTAAAAAAATGAGGAAAGACACAAATGACCAAAGATAAGAATGAAAAGGGGTGGGGAGGAGTAACATTACATGAATAATAGAGGCATGTCATGAACAAGTTAATGGCAACGAATTGGACAATTTAGATGCGCTGGAAAAATTCCTTGAAAGACACCAATACCAAAATTGATTCAAGAAGAAATAGAAAATCTAAATAGCCCTATATCCACAAAGAAATTGAAATCATAATCAACAACTTCCCCTCAAAAGGGTAGGATAAATACTGTGGTGTTGAACTGGAGAAAGAAGGATCAGTATGAACTCCCAGTTGTTCCCCCCCCCCATAAATCTATCTCTTAACAATAGATAAATAGATACAGAAGTAAATGTACATATATGTGCATGCATGGGTTAGTTTATATATCCTAGCTCTGTCCATCGAAGCAGTGCTATCTCAGTAGCAATGAGAACTTAGCCATTCACATCTTGGTTTATAAATATCTTTTTCCAATAAAAGGAACCAGGGATCATTGAAGAAGTTGTTGAGTCCAGGACTAGAGGAGGGAAAAAACAAGATGACTCTGAAGCATTTTGTGGTGACAGAAAGTAAGGAAGTGCTAAATAGAAAAACAAGAAAAAGTAAATAAAAAAGATGGGGACATGTGAAAGGGCACAGGAGCCAATCTGAAAGAATTCCCAGTGGTCAAAGTGGAACAATTTGAGCAATAAAATAAAAATGGTAGCATTGTATTATAATCCAAATAATAAAATCAATATATTTTAATCTGTACTCCTATAACTAATTAATTTATTAATCATTAATCAATTAATTAATGGGGAGAGGACATAACTCTTCCTTACAGAAGAATTCTAATCAATAAATGTTGATGTTGAAACAATAGAGCCCAGAAAGGGACTGACAAATATAGGGTCAATTGCTTTTATCAATTTTTTTCTTTTCTTTTTTTTAACAAATCAATTTTATCATTACATATTAAAAGCATAAATCCATCCAAAGAGTACAATCAGTGGTATTTGGTGTAATCACATACTTGTGCATTCATCACTCCAGTTATTCCCAGAGCACTTTCATTATTCCAATAATAATAATAATAAACAAAAAATAAACAAAACTCATCATATCTCAATTTCTCTATGCCTTGCCTTCTGTACACAGCTGCTATTCTTTCTCCATCTCTATATTTGTGTTTATATTTCATAAAAACAGTCTTATATATATGATATCACCCACATTCATGTTTTACATGAGGTTTTACTATCTTATACAGTCCCCTGTTAAACAGTTTTTAGCTTTCCTTCTAGTAATATACATGACCTTAGACTTTCCCTTTCATCCATTGTCATACCCATACAATAGCACTGCTAGTTACAAACACCATGATATGCTCTAACCATTTCTATTCATTTCCAAAGATTTACAAACAACCTTTTTACCAATTCTGCACAGATTAAATCTTGGCTTTCCATTCTCTATCCTCCTTCTATTTTCTGGTGACCTATATTCTAATTATTAACTCCATGAGTTTACACAATATTTTTAGTTCATAATAGTACAATCACACAGTATTTGTCCTTTTGTGTCTGGCTTGCTTCACTCAACATGATTTCCTCCAGGTTCATCCATGTTGTCATATTCTTTACAACTTCATTTCTTCTTACCGCTGCATAATATTCCATCATATGTATACACCACAATTTGTTTATCCATTTATCAGTTGATGGACATCTAGGTTGTTTCCAGGTTTTGGCAATCGTGAATAATGCAGCAATGAACATTGGTGTGCAGATATCTTTCGTGTCTCTGCTCTCAGTTCTTCTGGTTATATACCTAGTAATGCTATTGCTGGGTCACATGGCAAGTCTATATTCAACTTCCTTAGGAACTGCCAAACAGTCCTCCATAGTGGCTGTATCATTCTACATTACCACAAACAGTGAATAAGCATTTACAGTTTTCTGACTTTTTAATAGCGGCCAGTCTAATAGGTGTGATATGACAAGCAGATGTGGCTCAAGTGGTTGAGCAACTGCTTCCCACATGGGAGGTCCCGGGTTTGGTCCCTCGTGTCTCCTAAAAAAATAAAAACAAACAACAAGCAAACAAATGAAAAAACCAACTCAAGGGAGCTGATGTGGCTCAGTGATTGAGTGCTGGCTTCAGTGCTCTGAGTCAATTGCTTTTAAACAAGGTACAAAAGTAACCCAATGGGAAAAGGATGGTGTTTGCAAACAAATGGTGTTGGAATTGGATATCCATATGAAAAACTATGAACCTTGAACCTTACTTCACACCACATGCAAAATTTAACTAGAAAGTGATCAGAGATCTAAATTATAAATTATTAAAAAATTATGATCGTGTGAATAAGACACAATTTCTTAGGTGACATAAAAAGCATGGATCATGAAGGAAAATAATTTATACATTTGCTTCATCAAAATTAAAACTGTCTGCTCTTCAAAGTGAAATTAAGAAAAGGAAAACTCAAGCCACAGGCTGGGGGAATTATTTGCAATAAATATATCTTACAATCACTAGTAGAAGAATATATAAAGAAATTATACAATTAATAAGACTAGCAATCCAATAAAAAGTGGCAAAAGATTTGAATAGACACTACACAAAACAAGATAAGTGAATGGCCAATAAGCAAATGAAGAGATGTTCAACACGATTTGTTAGTAGGAAATTACAAATTAAAATCACAGTATGATTCCAGTGTACATCCACCAGAATGGCTAAAATTTGAAAGACTGATCATTCTAAGTGTTGTCAAGGGTTTGGAACACCTGGAAGTCTCATACAGCTGGCGGGAATGTAAAAGGGTATTAACAGTTTGGGAGATTCTTATAAAGTTAATCGTACACTAACCATACAACCCAGCTATTCTAGTCCTAGGCATTTATCCAAGAGGAATGAAAACATTTATCCTTATGAACAAATGTCTATAGAATCTTTATTCATAATAGCTCCAAGCTGGAAACAACACAAATACTCACCAGCAGATGAATGGATAGGCAAATTGTGGTATATTTGGGGCAGTTGAAATGCTCAGGCTTTTTTCGGACTTTGGGGGTTGTCCTGAGTGGTGAAGCAGTGACAAATGTAGGTCATTTTCCATCAGAATATACCATGCAGAACTGGGTGGGAGAGAGTGTGGCCTGTGATGTGAACTGTGGTCTATGCTTGGTGGCAAGGCCCCAGGATGTGTATATCCATTGCGGGTGTAGTAC
>JAQZBX010109023.1:0-10511 GCA_029593785.1 Cabassous unicinctus
ATGACTGGGTGCTTCCTGCCTGACAGCTCCTGTCCAACTCCATGGTTTGGGTATTTGACCCTGCCTGGGTCTGAATGTGTCCACCTGTTACCACTTGGCTCATCTGGCTCCTGCCTTGACTTTGGGTCTCTGTCCCTCTGGTCTGGCCACAGGTAGACTTCCATGACTGGGTGCTTCCTGTCTGATGGCTCCTGTCCTGACCCAGGGTTTGGGTGGCACCTGTCTCCATCTGAGTTATGGTTCCAGTCACATTCTCACTTGTCTGGTGAGCTCTGTCCTGTCCTCTGGTCTGGGTTTGTGACCCTGCCTGGGTCTGAACATGTCCACCTGTTACCACTTGGCTCGTATGGCTCCTGCCTTGACCTTGAGTCTCAGTCCCTCTTGTCTGGCCACAGGTGGACTCCCATGGCTGGGTGCTTCCTGCCTGATGGCTCCTGTCCTGCTCCACAGTCTGGGTGTTTGACCCTGCCTGTGTCTGAACATGTCCACTTGTTACCACTTGGCTTGACTGGCTTCTGTCCTCCTCCATGGTCTGGGATCGTGACCCTGGCTGTGTCTGAACATGTCTGCTGGTTACTCCCTGGCTTATCTGGCTCCTGTCTTGACCTTGGGTCTCAGTCCCTCTGGTCTGGCCACAGGTGGATCCCCATGGCTTAGTGCTTCCTGTCTGATGGCTCCTGTCCTGACCCAGGGTTTGGGTGGCACCTATCTGGGTCTGAGTTATGGTTCTTTTCATGGTCTCACTTGTCTGTTGAGCACTGTCCCATTCCCTGGTCTGAGATTGCCTCTCTGACCTCTTCTCTTTGGTCTGATGACTCTTGTCTTCTCTTGCTGTCTGGGTCTGCCCTGCATGCCCCCTTTCTTGTGCCTTCTGGCTCTCTTGCTCCTGGCTGTGGGACTCAGATTGCCTGTCACAGCTATTGACTTGAGCAGAGCTGCTCTCCTGGCCCTGGGTCTGAGTCTCAGTCCCAGCCTGCTTCCAGGAAGCCTGCTTGCCCTGTCCAAGGTTGTGCCTCTCACGCTGCTGTCCTCTCCCAGTCCTTCCCACTTTGGTGTGGCTTCTCTGTCCTTCTTCCAGATCTTGCGAGGCCCCAGCGTGGCCACTTCTGGACTCTTGAGACCCACAAGCTCCCTCAGGACTCTCGCTCAGTGTCTTGAAACAGGCCTGGGCAACTCTAAACACTAAGACCAGGTATTCCTTGAATTCTACCATCTCCGAGTCATCTTCATCCAGCAGGCGCAGGACTTCATCCACAGTGGCTGGATCATGGGGTTTCTGGGGAGAAGATCAGGCTGAGTAAGCACCGCTCCTCTGAGGAGGACATAGGGAGACCAGTTCCACTCAGCTTCCAGGCTTCCCAAGGCCCCAGAGAGGGGATACCAAGCCCCTGCACCCCACCACACTCTGCACATCTACCGAGAAAGCAGCACTAACTGTTAACAGCCTGCTCTTCAAAACCTAACTGCTGATGTGATCAGTCGGCTATTCTGCTTGAGCCACTGTTATGTGCAAGGCACAGAGCTGTGCTTCTAATGAATGTTTATTAATGCATGAGCAAGTTTCAGGTGGACATGGGGGATGTTTACTGTATCAGATTTAAAATGCAGCAGAAAACAGTGATCATTTTCATTTCCAGAACATTTGAAGGCTCTGTTCCTACCTGAGCTGTCCCTTTGGAGCCCTTTAACCTTGTCTTCATTAGAGTTAATTAAAGTGAAGGTATGGCCGTCTCTTGTTCCTTGGCTGCCTTTTCCTCTGCCATTAGGCCAAGCAGGTCTGGATCTAGCTGCTGCCTCCTCAGATTCCTGAGGCAAAGCAACTGCAGGCAAACAAGCTTTCTCTGTCCTATCACACCGCCTCCCCCCTGGCTCTGCACATCCTACCACAATGACATCCGCAAGCTCATGCTCCAAGAGCCTTTTCAGCTCCCCTCGGGTCAGTGCCGCGCAGTTGCCCTCGGTCTTGGTGTAGTGCCCGAAGACTTCGATGATCCCGTTGATGTTCTGCAGTAGCTGAGGCATCTTTGAAGACAAGCTGCAGAAAAGATGAAAAGCCCCCCTTGGGGGCTCCATAATTAACCTCAGCTGTGTCCTCGGGAGCACACTCTCTCAGTCCTCTCCTTTCAGATTCAGCTCTGCTCTTGATCCCTCTGTCTTCTCCACCCTTTCCTACTCAATGTTTTTTTGTGTATGGGAAGGAGGCAGGCTCCCAAGTCAGGATTTAGCCGGCCCCACCTGTGTGAACTCAGGCGAGTTGCTTTGCCTCTCCGTGCCTCAGTTTAGTCATTGTGAAATGAAGATAATACTAGTACCTACTTTATGGCGTTACTGTGAGGATTAAAAGAGCTAATTCATATAAAGCACTTGGCAGAGGGCCTTGCTTATTCTAAGTTCAAGCTGCCACATATTGTTATGGTATTATACACATAGGCAATTTGGGTACATCTGTATACACTTTACTGCTTAAAAAACATTTTTGTGTGCAACATCTCTTGTAATCCTTATTATGTCCCCTGTTTTATAAGTGGGGAAATAGACTCAGGGAATTTAGGTGATTTGCTCAAGACCACACAGTTTATAAAGGACCAAGAAAATCCTAGAAAGAAACTCATATCCTCTGAACCCAATGCAATGGGCTTCTGGACTCCTCCCTGGATAGGGTAATTACTTTGCCTATCATAAGGGTGTTAGAGACCCTGCTGGTAATACCAACAGGCAGTCAGAAGGCACTTGTGTCAACCCCTGCCTTGCCCTCCCTTGCTTCCTTTTAGGAAGGTGTCCAGGAAGAGGCCAGGCTACCACATGCTGGGAATGCTGAGGAGGGGCACGTGCCCTGGGTGGGAGGCCTTCCCAGTCTGAGGTTCCAGGTTCTTCTGAATGTGACCTCCGTCCTCAGCCCTGGGTCTTGTCAGGGAGGTCAGCCTGCCTCACGGGCTTTTGGCTCCATCAAGCCCAGGGTCCTGGTGACCTATGGGGGAATGGCTCCCAACTGGAGGGAGAGATTTTCTTTCACATTAGCCAGGAATCTGGAGGCAGGTTGAGGTGAGGCCTGGATGAGGCAAAGTGACCTGCAGATAAAATAAGCAGAAGCCTTGCAGAGACAAAAGGAGGAGATGGGACTGAAGTTGATAAGGTCCAATGCAGGGGCAGATGAAAGTCTGCAACAGCTAGAAAACTGGGGAGGCGGGGGGGCTTGGAGGTTTAAAGGAGAATGTCGTGGGAAGAGGAACACCTGGTTAGAAAAGCAAGAGAGTAAAGGAAGGAAGGAGGCCTGGGAGATCAGTGTGGCCCTGAAGGTTTCAGAAGGTCACAGAGCCAAGGGGGGCTGTTCAGAGGGGGACCTTTCCATGACCTGGTTGCAAAGCTTTTCCAGCAGACCTTGCTTTCTTGTATACACCGAGGTACAAACCTCAGAATACTGCATCTCAACAGAGATGTGAAAAGATTTTGTTTTTATTTACTGTTTTAACCACATGGCAGGCATTAACCACTGATCTGTAAGCAGTAAAAAGAAGCTCATCACCTTGTAGCTACACTTCAAATCTCCTCGAATAAATCCACAAGCTTATCTTGCCTCAGTGTTGCCCTGAGCAGGAGGAAGGGGAGCCGTGCTAGACCCTTCCTCCATGAGACGATTCGACCTCATCCTCTGCATCCACAGAAGTAACCTGATTCTGACCCCACAGACTGAGCACTGCCAAGAAGCTTCCTGAACCTTAAGAATAAGAGACTTCTGCTGATCCGGGAAAGCATGTGGGTGGTTCTAGTGCTGCTGCCTGCAGTCTCCTAAGAAGAGGAGCTGCTGCCCGGCCTCCGCATGGTGGGGAGAGAGAACACTGCTTCAGCAGAGCATGGTTTCCCAACGGGCTCCTGCTCCTGGTTAGCCGGAGGCCAAAGGGGATGCCTTCAGCCCACAGCCAGCATGGACTGACCGACCGGCCCACTTCTGACAGCTCAGGTTTTATGAGCTCAAAGTACCAAGAAAATACTTTTAAGAAAGAGATTCCCCAAGAGGAGACTTACCTAATGCACAGGTAGGATGAGGCAAGTGGCTGCGAAGCGGTGTGTGGAGTACCTGGTCAGCGGGATGGGAATCTTTTAAAGGGCTTTTAATTGCACCGAGTGTTTTAGACAGGGGGGCTCCGCCCCGTGGGAAGGCTTAATTCATCCGAGGCTCAGCCCGGCCCAGCCTCACTTCCTTTCCCTCTGTTTCACCCGCTGGCGCGTGGCTGCTGCGTTGGTCTAACAGCAGGTGCCTTCTGTCCGTGGCCCCGTCCCTCCGTGGCTGGGAGGTTCCTCTCCGATGCCGTGGCTCAGCAGTAGTCAGCACAAACTGTTCCTGGTGATCATTCTTTGTCCCCGTGTGATTGTAAAGTCACAGGACTCTTTTCTCCTTTTTTATGCAAGAGCATATCCTTCTATTGAGGATTATCCTTTCTTAAGTGGCCACTTTGGGAGGCTCCACATGTTTTTCTGGTGATGCTGCCATTACTTGGAACATTTTTGGCATTCTTGTTTTGGAATTGCCTTTCAGACTCAGTTTATGAGACACTTAAGGAAGCCAATTGCATTTCTTTATAGTTGGGTCTCATTTTTTATTAAAATGATTAAAGTTTGATATCCAGCCCCTCCTACCTACATCCTATGGCTAGATAGCATTTACAGCTGCGGGGGAGAGGAGGCGTAAGATAATCATGTGCAATCCCCTCATTGCAATGACAGGGAATTAAACTGATCGCTTAATCAACAGATATTTATGGAGAAGCTACTTGGTTTCAGAGATAGGCTAAGGCATACAGTGTTGAACAAGATGGCAGCAGTTCCCACTCACACGTGGTCTGGTGGTCCCAGAGAAAGGTCCTCCAGAATTTAGTGATAATGGAAATTAACATGCGTGTAAAGCACTTTCACATATATTCTCTCGTTTGTTTGCAAGCCCTATGAGGTGGTCTTGCTAGACCCATTTTATAAATGAGGCTCCCGGGAGAGCCTCGGGAAGTTGCCTGGCTTAACCCAGGCTGCTCAGTGAAGAAGGGGTGGGGCTGGACCCGGCCCGTCTCCTGGGCCACGGCTCTCTGCATTCCAACATGCTGCTGCTTATTCTTCTGTCAGTGGCCTTTGGCACTTTACAAACATCAAGTTTGTCCTCAGAGGATGAAGAATCATAGTCATTGGGGATGCTGTGAAGAAAGCTTTCCAGGCGCTGAAGCCAAGTCTCAAAGGGGGCTCCTAAAGCAGCACCTTTGCGGTAAGCGTGTCTGGCTTCTCGAGTGGCTCCTTGGATAGGGAGCGCTATCTCCACCCTTCTCCTTTTTATGTCGACAGGCAGTAGACACAGAAGAAAGTGATGGTCAGGATGGGTGGGTGCAGTAAGGGCCTTGGCTGCAGAGATGGGCATTGTGAGGGCAGCCCTGCAGCAACGGGCACAAACGCCAGCACGGAGCGCTGGAGCTCCCAGCAGACAGGACAGTGCTGGGGCAAGCTGCAGCTGCAGGAGGACCGGGGTCCGGTGGTGCAGGTGCTTGGGGGCTCTGTCTGCATGGGAGAGGGGCTGGCTCCAGTCCTAGGGGGCAGGGCTGGCCAGGGCAGAGTAGACAGGGGCTCCAGCCTTTGGAAGCAGGCGAGGGTAGAGGTTACCATGGTAACTGATCTGTGTTAGGAGAAAGTCAATATTTAGAGGGGGCATTAGAGAACAAGAGGGGAGGCGGGTGGAGTGAACTACCTCCTGTAGGTGTTGTTCGAAGCCTTGTCTGAAGGGGCTTAGGACTTCCAGATAGGCTGGGAACTAAGGGAAATTAAGCGAGGGAAGTTATCTATGATATAACTATGGGTAGGTATTATTACATCCAATTTAGAGATGAAGAAACTGAAGCACAGAGAGGTTAAGTAAACTACCTAAGGCCACATAACTAGAAAGTGGAAGATCCAAATGTGAGCTTAGGTCTGCCTGACTCCAATGTTTATGCTTTTAACAAGTGCCTGAGGCAGGACGGACCCTGTGGGTGGGCTCAGCTGTAAGGAGCCCAGCAGTCATAGAAAGAGATGTTGATGAAGTGTACGTGTGCTGAGGGCAAGGTTGGCTGGAGTGGGTGGATGGGGTCCAGGGATGAAGAACGGGGAGATTGGGACTGACAACAGTCTCTGAGTGTGTAAAGTCGTTCATTTTTAACGTTTGTGAAAAGCTGTTACAAATCGTGCCCTTGCTTAGTAGCTCCATCTTGTTGGTATGTGGGAAGGCAAAGAGAGGCCAGGGACAATATCAGAAGTTCTGAGTCTCGCCCTTATCCTCAGAACACTCTGTCTTAGAGAAATATCTCAAAGAAACAGAAACTCATTTCTGTACTCCAATTCCTTCTTACACACTTACTCAGAAATTCATTGCTGACCACTACCTGGGACAGATGAGATTCTTGCTGGTTTTAACCCTACAAACCTGTCCGTGCTGGTCTCCACTATGGTTTGTCAGGTTTTACCTATTTCCTCCTCTATTGATGAAAGCATCTGTCCCTCCTAGGGAGGCAGTGAGGATTAAAAGGTGATGACAGGGCACTCTGAGCAAGCTGAATGACAAAGGAACACTGAGGGCATGCACAGGTGAAAGCCATTAAGTAGGGAGTTGCTTTTGAGCCTTGGCAATCCAGTCCTTATGGATTTAACGGGAAGTAGGTGCAGTGCTGAGACTTGAGGGCCTCTGGGATAATTCTAGGGGCCACTGGCTATTGGGAAATTTATATATTTGTTATTTTTAGGTCACCTTGATGAAGGTGGCACTGGCAAGACAAAAAGGCACACAGGCACGGTTCCTCTCCTTAGGAATGGAAAGAGACCAACATGGATCCATCACTTAACTGCTCATGGCTTGAGTAAGTCCCTCAACTTCTCTGAGCCTCAGTTTCCTTATCTGTAAAATAGGGATAAACTCTACTTACATCACATGGTTATTGTGAGGTT
This sequence comes from Cabassous unicinctus, assembly GCA_029593785.1. Classification (NCBI taxonomy): domain Eukaryota; kingdom Metazoa; phylum Chordata; class Mammalia; order Cingulata; family Chlamyphoridae; genus Cabassous; species Cabassous unicinctus. The sequence continues at coordinate 6,952 of JAQZBX010109023.1, forward strand.
AAAAATATACATTGGATGTGAAAGTGCTTTGTAAACTGATGAATTGTAAAATACATGTAAGACATTATTACTGTTATCTTAACTAGTGAGTATCCCTTTAGAATAGAGAAGAGGAATGTACACAAAATTTACACTCAGATGGATCACTCATCCTACCCGTTAAGAAGTACTAATATGTGAATAATAAAGAACACACCTCAGGAAATAAAAAAACAGAAATTAGAAGAACAGTGGGAGATTATTCTCTGACAAAGATATGTTTATTTTCCCCAAAAGAATTTATCACAGACTTCCTACAATTGGAACTTTACACACCATTAACTATTTTATAACAAAGGAATGCAAAACTAATGTTAGGAGCCATTGTCTGCAAAACAATCTGAAGTGAAGCTATAGTTATCTGTGAAACAGAAGGAAATAAGATTCAATTAACACAACTTTCTGTGTCCTGAAAAGCTTGGCACAGCCTTGTAGTGACCCTGCCTCCTCTGTGGAACTTACCGAGGTGAGGCCCGGTCCTCCGACCTGAGTGCTACGAACCTGCCTTCACCTGCTGGTCCCCTGATTGGAGGTTTCAGGACATTGCATTATTGTAAGGGTTCAACAAATCCACACCCATGCCAAGCATCGCTGCATGTGGGATCCATACCCAACACGTGTGTGTGCTCTTATTTTTCAATTATAGGGTGAAGTGGCAGCAATGGCCAAGACAGAAGTCGCCTTTCACCACGCACATAAGTATGGGCCTGACGACTGGGTTCGAGTCACTGACCATCGGGAGAATTGGTCAGGGACAAGCCTGGAAGGCTGGAGGGTAGCAGTGGTCGGGCTTCAAGGCAGAATCACATTAGATCCACCAGCTAAATCTTCACTCAAGACTTCACAGCCAAATTCCGTTGAAACGGATATTCAAACGGATGGGCATTAGCAGGTGCTATAGAGGAGGCAGTGATAAGTCCGTCGGGGTCTGGAAGGGACTCTGGAGATCATTTCATCCAATACTTTCATTTCCTGAGGAAGAGATTGAGCTTAGGTCCGGGTTGGACACCTCTCGACTGCGCACTGACTGTGTGCCAGCGCTGTGCTGATACCTTTGCTCTTCACAAACACCCTCGAACACCTCTGAGTTCCCAAGAGGTCAAATGACCCTTCCAAAGTCACAGAGAGAGTTTAGGTAGAGAGAAGACTGGAGCCATGATTTTCATTCCTAGTTCAGTGGACTTTTTACTCTCCTCATGTGCCTCTGTGGTGGGTGGGGGGAAAGGTAGCAAGTGTGAATGCCCACGGGTGGCAGGTGAAGTGTTTTTGTCAGCGGCAGCCCTCTTCCACAGCCCCTTGAATTGCACAGGCACAAGGACGTAGGTTGGGGTCCAGACTGAGGCATCCTGGCAGGGTTTGGGGTGGTGCGTTGGGAGGGTAACATCTCAGAAGCAGCTCTCTGAGCATGGTGTGGTGCCTGAGGCATCACGTTTCTAACCCCTTCCTTTGCTGTCACCAACTAAGAACGTGAAACCTCTGCCTTCTGAATCTCTCTCTTCTTAGCCTGCCCTTGCGTAGGCATGAGCTTTTTTAGTTAATTAGAACTTGAGGACTTTTCAGGCAATCTGGTGCTGGGATGTACTGGCTCCACCACTGAGGACAAGCCCCTCAATGTCTCTGAGCCTTCTCTGGAAATGGAGCTAATATGATACCTTTTCCCCACAGATGGTGTGGAGATGAAGTAAAACAATAGGGTTCGTATGGTTTTCCTGGAGCCTGGTTAAAAGAAGCAGGCTCTCACCAGATAATAGATGTATGATGTTTATGACAGTTTGAAGCTTTTTGTGGATCTCAGAAAAGCTCATGCCCTTAGACCTCACCCATTCCCGTGACTGTAAACCTATTGTAGGTGGGAACTCTTGATAAATTACTTCAGTTAAGGGCCTTTGATTTGATTGTGTGACCCAGGGTGGGTCTTAATCCTCTCCTTTATAAACAGAGGACTAAAAGCAGCAGACACAGAGAAAAGCGACAGAGACAGAGAAGCCCCAAGAGGCTGAGAGAGAGGTCCCAGAGGCTGGACTCAGTGGAGGACAGAGGCACGAAAGAGGCCCCTGAGAGGCTGAAAGAGACGAGGCTGGAGGAGAGGGGAGAGCTAAGCCATATGCTGATTGCCCATAGCTGAGCTCAGGGGAAAGTAAGCCTGGAGGAGAAGGCAGAGACCAGAGAGCCACTTGGAGAGAAAGCGTATTTAGATGATGCCACCAGCTGCTTGATCGCCCACAGCTGCAACCTGGTGAGACAGCGTCTCTGATGATGCCTTGATTTGGACACTTCCATAGCCCCAGAACTGGAAGCTTTTAACCTAATAAATCCCTATTATAAAAGCCAACTTATTTGTGGTATATTGAATTGGCAGCCTTTAGCAAACTAAAACAATGTTGATCATGAATATAAGGTCAAGGACACTGATGATTAAAAGAACACATGCTCTTCAGGGCTGGGCCTAAAGTCCTTATACAAGATGGCTTGCCATGGCTAAGCAGAAAACCCAAAAGCTCCTCTGGTGAAGAGGAGGTTTCTGTAATACCTTCTTCTGAAGGTAACATGGTTGAAATATGAATTATAAGTCTGTGTGTGGTCATCCATGGAAGCTAAATCTCCTGAAATTTCTACACATATTACTCTGTTCAGTAGCAAATCAGAATCAGAAGCAGTTTAAGTTGCAATTGATGAACATACTAAATTTTGAGCAGGAAATTCTCTGCAATTTCTATGAAAGCTATGGCACGAGGACGTGCATATTTGGAATGTTGACAAAGAACAGTTCAATGGATGACACAGAAGCAAAATAACACAAGAAGGAAATTCAGAGAGGACCACACCTGTGGGATTCACCAATTCCTCAGTGAGGAGGGATTCGAGTTAACCCCAGAAGGTACTCAGTAAATTATTTTATAATTTGTTGTGAATGAAATTTTGCTTAAGTTAATACTTTTATCCAAGTTCAAATTGTTTATACCCTACTGTGGGTTCTGCCATTTTAAAATCCCTTTTGCCATCAGTGCCTAAGATGTGAGTTCAAAGAAGCCCTTCGGGGTTTCCTAAGGAAGGGGGCCTGATGGGCAGGGCCCACGCCGGGCACACTAGGTATGCTGTCTCCTTCTTTTGCCGAATGCTCACTTCTTTTGGGTGCGTTGTGTGTTTCACAACTCCTTCTCCTCCTAGAATGCAGCTTCTCCTGGAGTTGTCTCTTTTTGGTCCCTTTGATCCCACTGCTGCCACACGTGTAACACCAAACATAGTGGAGAGGGTGTAGCTCAGTGGTTGAGTGCCTGCCTTGCATATATAAGGTCCTGGGTTCAATCCCTGGTACCACCTAAAAAAAAAAAAAATTAAATCAAACATAGAACCCTTCCAGGTCTGAGGTCCTCAAGGTATACCATTCTGGGAAGGGCCAGCTCTGCTCCACCACGAAGTCAGTGTGTGTTTTGTTTTGTTCCTTAAATGACAGAGGATGCTGCTTGTCTACATCCAGGCGCTGACAGTCCTCAGACTGGTCTTTTTGAGCATAGCAATGA
>JAQZBX010109025.1:0-10494 GCA_029593785.1 Cabassous unicinctus
ACTGGCTGGGGCAAAGAGAATTGGCAACTGGGACCATGACAAAGCGCAGTATCCTGAGGAAAAGGCAACATTCGGATCTGTGAAAACAGGGGATTTCCTAGGAACACGCACACATGCCCAGGATAAGACACTTATGCAGAAAAGACCCAGGAGTCCCTACACTTTCACCTCAGGTTATTCTCTAAACTCTTTGTATGGATAAGCTCTGAAGAAGAACCATACAAACCAATCTGCAAATACAGAAAAAGGTGTTTTCTTTTTCTTTGCCATTTTTTGTTTTATAAATCCTTGGCATTCAAGGAAATCTTTGTCACAAAACTAGCTGGATATGGCTTAAGAAACAGACAGCTCTGAGTCTAAATTTCAGCAATAACACATTAAAATATCAGAAAGTCCAGGTTCCAACAAGATAGAAACAACAAGGAATGGTCTATGCAAAGTAGAATAATAAACATTAGAAACTATAAAGAAGAGAGACCTGAACCTGGGATAGTTTTTATAAATGGTCCTAAATATGCTCAATGAGCTAAATGAAACCATGGACACAGAACGAAAGAACATTAGCAAAATGACAGATGAACACAAAGAAAATATCATTAAAAAGACAGAAGTCTTTAAAAAGAACCAAACAGAGCTGAAAACCACAGTAACAGAAATTAAAAATTCCCTAGAGGGGTTCAACAGCAGATTGGAGCTGGCAGAAGAAAGAATCAATGAACTTGAAGAGGAGCCCGTTGAAATCATTTGGTCTAAGGAAAAGAAAGAAAAAAGAATGAAGTAAAGTGAACAAAGCCTGAGAGACTTGTGGACAACTAGTAAGCATGCCAATATACACATTGTGGGAATCCAGAAGGAAAAGAAAGGGAGAAAAGGGCAGAGAGTATATTTCAATAAATAATGACTGAAAACTGCCCAAATTTAATGAAAGACATAAATATATACATCCAAGAAGCTCAAAGAATACCAAACAGAACAAACCCAAATAGACATACACTGAGAAAGTGCTGCATTATCAGTAGGCACTTTACATGTAAATGGGTTAATCTCTCCAGGCCAAAGGCAGAAATTAGCAGAATGAAAAAAACAAAACAAAACAAAAACCAGCACAACCCAACTATATGCTGTTTATAAGAGACTCACCTTAAATTCAGAGACACAAATAGGTTAACAGTAGAAATGTGAAAAAAAGTATTACATATAAATAATCAAAAGAGAGCTGGTGTAGCTGTACTAATATCAGGGAAAATGGACTTTAAGTCAAAAATTGTTTAAAGTTTTTGGGTTTGGTTTGGTCTTTTTTTTCTAGACCCCAGATGCGGTAGGTCTAGAAGGGTACTATATATTTATAAACAAGTAAATCCTCAAAAATATATATAATGATTATTAATATACATGCTTCTAACAACAGAGTCTCAAAATATGTAAAGCAAACATTGACAGATTCTAAGGGAGAAATAAATGGTTCTACATTAATACTGGAAGACCTCAATACATCATTTTCAACAGTGGATAAAACATCTAGACAGAGAATAAGTAAGGAAACTGTCCTGGTTTGAATCTTTTGTATACCCCAGAAAAACCTGTTCTTAAAGCACACCCACTTCTGTGGCTATAAACCCATTGTGGATAGGGCCTTTTGATTAGATTGCATTAAGGGACCTTTTGATTAGATCACTGTGATAAGATTGTTTCAGTTAAAGGCCTTTGATTAGATTATGGGACCCAGGGTGGGTCTTAATCCTTTACTGAAATTCAAAATAAACTGAGGAGAGGGAAGAAGAAAACTGCCATTTTACCCTGCCACATGAGAGAGGGCTCCAGGAATGCCTGCAGCCACAAAAAGACAGAGAAAGCTGGAGAGGCTGAGAGAGAGCCCAGAGGCTAGAATCAGTGGAGCAGCCTGAAGCTGGAGCAACAAGTCCCAGAGGAGAGGGTAGAGATGAGCCATGTGCCTGATCACCCACAGCTGAGCTCAGGGACAAAGTGAGCCCGGAGGGGAAAGCACAAACCTTGGCAGAGACTGGCTCCCATTTTGCCTTGCCACATGGCAGGTGTTCAGGATCACCAGCAGCTGATCTTTGGTGACACAGCATCTCTGAGGAGCAAACCAAACTGATGTTACAGAAATAAGAAGGATTATAAGAGGATATTATGAACAACTGTATACCAACAAATTAAACAACTTGGATGAAATAGACTGATTCCTAGAAATACTCACACTACCAACCCTCACTCAAAAAGAAATAGAAGACGTCAATAGACTAATAACAAGTAAAAAGATTTAATCAATAATCAAAACCTCCCAACAAAGAAAAGCTCAGGAACAAATGGCTTCACTAATGAATTTTACTAAACATAAAAATGAAGGATACCAATCCTTCCCAAACTCTTCCAAAAAATTAAAGATTAGAAAAGACTTCTTAGTTCATTTTATGAGGCTAGTATCACCCTAACACTAAAGCCAAAGATATCACAAGGGGGAAAAAAAAAAGCCCTACAGACCAATATCACTTGTGAATAGATTTTCAACAAAATACTAGCAAAACCAAATCCACAGCACATCAAAAAGATTAAATAACATGAACAAGAGGAATTCACCCCAGGCATGCATGGGTACAAGAAAATCAATATAACACACCATGTTAATTGAAAAGAAAAAAAAAAAACAAACACGATCATCTCAATTGACACAGAAATGCACCTGAAAAAATCCAGCACCCTTTCAACATTTAAAAACATTCACAAAAGTGGGAATACAACATGACAAAGGACATATATGAAAATCACATGCTTATCATACACAATGGTAAAAGACTGCGAGCATTTCTACTTTTATCAGTGTTTTAGTTTGCTAAAAGCTGCTGGGAACAATATATTTAAAATGGGAATTTATTAGGTTAAAAGCTTACAATTCTGAGGCTATGGAAGTGTCCAAATCAAGGCATCATCAAGAGATGCTGTCTCACCAAGGTGCAGCTGTGGGCAACCAGGCACATGGCAGGGCATAACTGCGGCTCTCTGCCTTTTCCCCCAGGCTTATTTTCTCCCTCAGTCCAACTGCGGGTAATCAAACATACTGCTCATCTCTCCCCTCTCCTCTGGGCCTCATCTCTTTCAGCCTCTCAGGGCCTCTTTCCTTGCCACTGTGCTCCACTGATTCCAGCTTCCAGCCTCCAGGACCTCTCTTCAGCCTCTCAGGGATTCTCTGTTTCTGCTGCTTTTTTCTGTCTGGCTTTTTAGTCCTCCATTTATAAAGGACTCTAGTAAGAGGATTAAGACCCAATCTAGGTCTCACAATCTAATCAAAGGCCCTTAACCAAAGAGACCTAATCAAAATTGATCTAATCAAAACATCCCTTAACTAAATTAACCAAAAGGCCCCATCTACAATGGGTTTACATTCACAGTAATGGGTTCACTTTAAGAACAGGATGTTCTGGTGTCCACAAGAGATCAAACAAGCACTGTCAGGAACAAGAAAAGGATGTCTGCTACGAATGTTATTCAACACTGTACTGTAAGTGCTAGCTTGAACAATTAAGCAAGAAAAAAAAATAGGCACTCACATTAGAAAGGAAGAAGTAAAATTATCCCTGTTTGCAGGTGACATGATCCTATATAAAGAAAATCCTACAAGAATGCTACTAGAGCATTCATGAATTCAGCAATGTGGTGGGTACACAAATACCAATGATGTTTCTAAACACCTTGCATTAGTATTCTACATTTGTTATAATTCATGAAAGAACATTCATTTACTTGTACTATTAACTAAAGTCCACATCTACAGTAGGGTTCACTGTGTTGTACAGTGCTGTTTTCTCTTTTAATTTTTATTCTAGTAATACATACATCCTAAAGTCTTCCCTTTTAACCAAATTCACCTCTATAGTTCAGTGTATTGATTACACTCATTATAATGTGCTACCATCATCACATCCACTTCCAAGACTTTACCATCAACCTAAACAGAAATTCTGTACAAGTTAAGTTTCAACTCCAAATTCTCTAACACCAATCTATCTACTGGTAACCTATATTCTACATTCTAACTCTATGAGTTTGTTCATTATAATTAGTCATATCAGTAAGATCATATGATATTTGTCCTTTTGTGTCTAGCTTATTTCACTCAACATAATGTCTTCAAGGTTCTTCCATGTTGTCACATGCATCAGGAATTCATTCCTATTTATGGCTGAATAATATATTATACACACACACACACATACATTTTGTTTATCCATTCATCCATTAATGGACACATGGGGTTGCTTCCATCTTTTGACAATTGTGAATCATGCTGCCATGAACACTGGTGTACAAATATCTGTTTGACTCCCTGTTTACAGTTCTTTTGGGTATGCAACTAGTAGTGGGATTGCCAGATTATATGTAATTATATACTTAGCTTCCTGAGGAAGTGCCAAACTCTTCCACAGCAACTGAACCATTCTACAGTCCCACCGGCAATGAATGAGTGCTCCTATTTCTCAAATCCTCTCCAACACCTGTAATTTTCTGTCTTTGGTCATAGTAGCCATTCTAGTGGGTGTGAAATGATATCTCACAGTGGTATATATTTGCATTTCCCTAATAGCTAGTGATGTTGAGCATCTTTTCATGTGCTTTTAAGCCATTTGTATTTTCTCTTTGGAGAAATGTCTATTCAAGTATTTTGCCCACTTATTGATTGGGTTATTTGTCTTTTTGTTGTTGAGTTGTGGGACTTTTCATATATTCTGAACATTACACACTTATGTGGTTTCCAAATATTTTCTTCCATTGAGTAGGTTGTCTTTTCACTTTTGTTACAAAGTCCTATGATTAATTTTGAGGAGGTCCCATTTGTCTATTTTTTATTTCATTCCTAATACTTAGACTGTGAAGTCTAAGAAAGCTTCGCATACCACAAGAAAATGAAGACGCTTTCCTACATTTTCTTCTAGGTGCTTTATAGTGTGGCAATTATATTTAGATCTTTGATCTATTTCAAGTTAAGTTTTGTAAATGGTGTGAAATAGGGGGCCACTTTCATTCTACTGCATGTGATATCCAGTTCTCCAACATCAATTGTTAAAGAGACTATTCTGTCCCAGTTGAGTGGCCTTGGCAGCCTTGTCAAAAATCAACTTGCCATAGATGTGAGTCTATTTCTGAAATCTCAATTTGATTCCACTAGTCAATATATCCATCTTTATGCCAGTACGACACTGTTTTAACCATGGTAGCTTTGTAATAAGCTTTAAAAGTCAGGAAGTGTGACTCTTCCAAGTTTGTTCTTTTTTAATTGTTTTTGGCTATTCAGGGACCCTTACCCTTCCAAATAAATTTGATGATAGGCTTTTCCATTTCTGCAAAGTAGGCTGTTGTAATTTTGATTGGGATTGTATTGAAACTGTAAATCAGTTTTGGTAGAACTCACTTCTTAATGATATTTAGTTTTCTAATCCATGAACACAGACAGGCTTCCCATTTATTTAGGTCTTCTTTGAATTCTTTTAGCAAATGTTTTCTAGTTTTCTGTGTACAAGTCCTTTACATCCTTGGTTAAGTTTATTCCTAGATATTTGATTCTTTTCATTGCTATTATAAATGGAATTTTTTTCTTGGTTTCTTCCTCAGATTGCTCATTACCAGTGTACAGAAACACTACTGATTTTGGGGTGTTGATCGTGTATCCTGTCACTAGACTTGAACTTCTCTATTAGCTCTACTAGCTTTGTTGTAGATTTTTGGGGGCTTTCAATATCTAGGATCACGTTATCTGCAAATAGGCAAAGTTTTCCTTCTTCCATTCCAGTTTGGATGCCTTTTTTAACATTTTTTCTTGCCTAACTGCTCTGACTAGAACTTCCAACACAATGATGAATAACAGTGGTGACAGTGGCCATCCTTGTCTTGCTCTAGATCTTACAGGAAAGCTTTCAGTCTTTCACCATTGAGTACAATGCTAGCTGTTGGTTGTCTATATATGCCTTTTATCACATTAAGGAAGTTTCCTTATATTCCTATTTTCTGAAGTGTTGAACCGCCCTTGCATACCTGGGATAAAACACACTTGACCAAGATATATAATTCTTTTAATGTTCTGTGAGATTCAATTCTCAAGTATTTTGTTGAGGATTTTTGCATCTATATTCATAAGAGAAAATGGTCTAAAATTTTCTTTTCTTACCGTATCTTTATCTGGCTTTGGTTAGGTAGTGTTCCCTCCTCTTCAATTTTCTGGAAGAGTTTGAACTGGATTGGTATTAATTCTTCTTGGAATGATTGGTAGAATTCCCCTGTGAAGACATCTGTTCCTGGGTTTTTCTTTGTTGAGAGGCTTTTGATGACTGATTCAATCTCTTTACTTGTAATTGGCCTGCTGAGGTCTTCTGTTTCTTCTAGCGTCACTGTAGTTGTTTCTGTGTTTCTAGGAATTTGTCCATTTCATGTAAGTTGTCTAATTTGTTGGCATATGGTTATTCATAGTATCCGCTTATGTCCTTTTTATTACCTTGGAGTCAGTAGTAATGGCATCCACTTTCATTTCTGATTTTATTTACTAACATCTTCTCTTTTTTTCTTCATCATTCTAGCTAAGGGTGTGTCCATTTTATTGATGTTCTCAAAGAATTAACTTTTCATGGACATCCAGGAAGATGGCAGGTTAGAAAGACATAGGACTCTCTCCCCTCCCAGAAAAACAGCTAGAAGACAGGCAGAAATGGCCTGGAAAAAAATGTTCTAGGGTTTAGGACACGGTGGGAAGGTGGGACACCACCCAGAAGAGAGTGGGGCACAGGAAAAAAATCTCAACGGAAGGACCTTGAGTAGAAGCTGCAGCTACAGCCATGAGCAGAAAATTTTGAATTCTCCAGACTCGAACCAGTGGCTATGGACAAAGGGGGCTGCAAGGATCCACCTCCCCAGAAAACAGGAGAGAGGGATGCAGCCTAAGGGTGATTCAGCTTTTGGCCCACAGATTTGGTCTGCTATGTCCCATGAACACTTCCAGGCCAGGAGGGGCCACACCACTGCTTACCCTCAGAGCCGGCACAGGACTAAAGAGATCCGACCCTCTCAATCACCCTTCCTACTGACCAGAACTGGTTGTTGAGGATGCAGAGGGGGCGTGAAATTATTTCCTACCCAGGAAAAGGGAGGGGGCTGCCAGCAAAGTTTGGAGAATAGCCTCTGAGAAAGTTCGAATTGCAAAGCTCTTGGCCTCCAGGCAGGATCCTCAGTCACATTGTTGCAGTCCCTGTTGCAGGAAAAACAATCTGACCAGCTTTGAACTGAGAGAGCTGCAGAAGAGCACCATCTTCTGGCAGATCAAGGAAGTGCATGTGAAGAACTTAAAAAGTAAATAAGGAAGGCTTTTTCCAGCCTTTACAGCCTCATTCCCCAAGGTCCTTGGAAGTGGGTCTGCAACACATTAGTGGGTCCATGGCCTAGATTTGAGCAACTAACAGTGACAATCCTAAAAACTAAGAACAGGTTGAACCAAGAATCAAAGAATAGCCGGAACACACAGCCTCCTGCCATTAAATTCCTACAAAAGAGAGAAATTGAGCATCAGAGTAATCTCAGCACCATAATCAGATGCCTAGACAATCAGCAAAAAATTACAAGACATAGTAAGAAAACAGAAAAAAATGGCTGAAGGAAAGGAATATATCAAAACCCAAGATGAGATTCAGGATTTGAGACAACTAATCAAGGAGATTCATACAAATTTCCAAAATCAAATTAATGAGTTGGAAAACAATATGGCTAAAGTGATAAAGAACATCAAGAAGACACCAAGTGAGCACAAAAAAGAATCTGAAAACATGAATAGAAAAATAACAGAACTTGTGGGAAAGAAAGACATAAGTGAGATCAAAAACATTATTGGTAAACAAGAGCAGAATCGAAATGACAGAAGAAAGAATAAATGATACAAGACAAAACAACTGGAATAGATGAGAAAAGAACATAGAGAAAAAAGAATAGAAAAAATTGAGCAGGGGCTCAGGGAGTTGAATGATAACACTAAGCGCAACAACATAGGTATCACAGGAGTTCCAGAATGAGAAGAGAAAGGAAAAGGGGTAGAAAGAATATTCGAGGAAAAAAATGGCTGGAAATTTCCCAACTCTTATGAAAGAAATGAATTTACATGTTCAAGAAACACAGCGTATCCCAATCAGAATAAATCCAAACAGACCTACTGCAAGACACATACTATTTAGAATGTCAAACGTCAAAGATAAAGAGAAAATTCTGAAAGCAGCAAAGGAGAAGCAAACTATCACATACAACGGATGCCCAGTAAGAATTAATGTGGATTTATCTTCAGAAACCATGAAGTCAAGAAAGCAGTGGGGGAAACAGATGTGGCTCAGGGGACTGGGCTTCTGCCTACCACATGGGAGATCTGGGTTTGGTTCCCGGTGCCTCCTAAAAAGAGAAGACCAGCACACAACAAACAGACACAGTGAATGCAAACAATGAGGGGTGGGGAGAAATAAATAAATAAATCTTTAAAAAAAAAAAAAAAGAAAGAAAAGAAAGGAGTGGTATGATATAATTAGGATATTGAAAGAGAAAACTTGCATCCAGCAAAACTGTCCTTGAATATGAAGATGAGTTTAAAATATTTACAAATAAACAAAAACTAAAAGAATTCATAAAAAGAATCCACCTTTGCAGGAAGTATTAAAGGGTGCTTTCCACCCCAAAAGAAAAAGGAGAGGCTTGGAGGAGAGTGTAGAAAGCAAAAATAGCAGGAAGGATAACCAAAAGAGTAAAAAGACAGATGAAAATAAGATGTGACATATGAAAAACAAAGAATAAAATGGTGGAAGTAAATAATACATTTACAGTAATATCATTGAATGTGAATGGATTAAATCTCCAATCAAAAGATTCAGGCCGACAGAATTGATTTTTTTTAAAATGAGCCATCCACATGCTCCTGAGAAGAGACTCACTTTAAACCCAGGGATACAAACTGGCTGAAAGTGAAAGGTTGGAATAAGATACTCCACACAAACAGTAACAAAAAAAGAGCAGGAGTAGCTAAATTATTATCAACCAAAACAGAATTTAAATGCAAAAAAAGTTATAAGAGACACAGAAGGCCATTATATACTAATAAAAAGGACAATCCACCAGGAAGAAAAAAGTCATAAATATCTGTATACCTAACCAGGGTGCCCCAAAATACATGAGGCAAACTCTGGAAAAAGTAAAGGGAGAAATAAACATCTTTACAATAATAGTTGGAGACATCAACACACCACTTACATTATTAAATAAAACAACTAGACAGAAGATCAACAAAGAAACAGAAATTGAACAATATGATAAACAAGCTAGACTTAACAGATATACACAGAACAGTGCATCCCAAATCAGCAGGTTATACATTCTTTTCGAGTACTCATGGATATTTATCCAGGATAGACCACATGTTAGGGCACAAGGAAGGTCTCAATAAATATAAAAAGACTGAAATTATACAAAGCACTCTCTCAGATCAAAATGGAATGAAACTGAAAATCAATAATAGACACGAAAGGGGAAAATTTGCAAATGTGTGGAGGCTAAACAACACACTCCTAAGCAATCAGTAGTGACAGAAGAAATTGTAAGTGAAATTAGTAAATATATTAAGATGAATGAAAACGAGAAAACAACTTATCAAAACTTCTGGGATACAGTGAAGGCAATGCTGAAATGGAAATTTACAGCCCTAAATGCCTATATTAAAAAATAAGAAAGAGTTAAAATCAAATACCTAATGGAACAACTGGAGAAACTAGAAAAAGAACAGCAAACCATTCCAAAAGCAAGCAGAAGGAAAGAACTAATAACGATTAGAGCAGAAATAAATGAAATTAGAAAAAAAAATAGAGAAGATCAATAACAACAAAAGCTGATTCTTTCAGAAGATTGATAAAATTGACAAACCCTTAGCTAGACTAACAAAGAAAAAAAAAGAAGATGCAAATAAAGAAAATCAGAAATAAAAGGGGGAAGTTACAACTAACCCCACAGAAATAAAAAGGATAAGAGGATATTATGAGAAACTGTATGCCAACAAACTAAACAACCTAGATGAAATGAACAAATTCCTAGCAATGCACAAACAACATAACACTGACTCTACAAGAAACACAAGAATTTAACAAACCAATCACATTTAAAGAGATTGAATCAGTCATCAGAAATCTCCCAACAAAGACAAATCCAGGACCAGATGGCTTCACAGGTGAATTCTACCAAGCATTTCAAGAATTAACACTAATCCTATTTAAACTCTTTCAAAAAATTGAAAAGAAGGAAAATTACCCAACATATTTTATGAAGCCAACATCACCCTAATACCAAAGCCATATAAAGATACAAGAAAAGAAAATTACAAACCAATCTCTCTAATGAACACAGATGCAAAATTTTTCAACAAAATACTTGCAAATAGAATACAACAGCATATAAAAAGAATTATACACCATGACT
>JAQZBX010109026.1:0-10519 GCA_029593785.1 Cabassous unicinctus
GGACGCGAACCCGGGCCTCCCATATGGTAAACGGGGGCTCTATCCACTGAGCCATACCCGCTTCCCTATTTATTAATTTTTAGATTTATTTCTCAAGTAAAGTAATGATATACAACCCCATCTCTTTACATATTGCCTTAAAAATGTGCATTGTCTTTGGTTTGGGAATGCATTTAATTTATTTACATTATTCCTTATGGGAAAAATTTGGTACTCGTTGTTTTTGGTACTTGTCACACCTCCTGGAACCAATTAATGTATCAGATAATGTGAGCAAAACTATATTGCTCACTATAATTACACATATTCTTTTATTTTATGCAAGTTGTAAACATATTAAAGTGGATAAAATTATTGTCTAAAGACATATTCTAAAACTTTGACATGTGCTTTTCTGAGTTAGGACAAGGAAAGCTTATGAAACTTTCATTAGACCACCATGGAAGCAAGCTAAATTAGTATATGCTGCTTTTAAATTAACATCTGCCATTTTTTTTTAAAGATTTCAGTTTTAGGTTACAGTTAAAATGATGTTTATCTGAAGTTTAATGAGATAAGAGGAGCCACCATACAAGTTTTCTTGTCCATAACTATATTGGTCATTTTTTTTTTTAAGTGCCCAGTTCAGTGGCTTTGATTTATAAATCTTTTTTTTTTTTTTTAAATATTTATTTATTTATTTATTTATCCCCCCCTTGCTGCTTGTGCTCGCTGTGTTCATTTGCTGTGTGTTTTTCTGTGTCTGCTTGTCTCCCTTTTGTTGGGTCGTTCTGCTGCGTCAGCTCACCGCGCCGCCCGGGCTGGCTTGCCTTCACCAGGAGGCCCCAGGAATCGAACCCGGGACCTCCCATATGGTAAACGGAAGCCCTATTGACTGAGCCACATCTTCTTCCCTGATTTATAAATCTTGCCCCCCGCCCACAGATGGCTGCTCATCTGCCTGCTCGCTGTGTCTGCTCGTTGTCTCTGATCGTTGTGTCTGCTCGTTGTCTGCTTGTCTTCTTTAGGAGGCACCGGGAACCAAAACTGGGACTTCCCATGTGGGAGGTGGGAGCCCAGCTGCTTGAGCCACACATCTTCTTTCCACTGAAAGCTTTTAGTAAAAAGGAAAAAACAAAAAAAGCAAAAAAAACACTACACTTTATTCCTACACAGAACAGAATGTCCAGGGTCCTATAGTAATAAAAGTATCAGTGAATCAGGTACCATCTTGGTCTATGAATGATGTTCTCCACAATGGAGTTACAAGTTTTTAAAATACCACAAAGGGGGCACTTGTTTTAAAGTTTATGTGACACATTTCTCAAAAACCTTTTAGTAGCTCTGCCATAAAACTGATTTAAGGTAGTTTTGTTTTTCAGTAATATTTGAAACAATCCAGCACTTGGTATGAATAAATCAGATCACATACTGTACTAAAATATGTGCAATGTTTTGTAAACAAGCAGCAGTTTTCAGTAGCTGTGTTCAACCATGTACCAGAATTGTAATGTTCTCCTAAACCATATGCATGTCTCATATATGTACAGGTATTAATGGGGCTTTTATTTTTGGCTATTCTTCACCAACTATTATAGGAAGAGAATCAAGATTGATTTATTTATATTTTTTATCCATTTTTGCCCCCCTCCCCCGTTTTTGCTATTTTTGTGTCCATTCAGTGGGCAATTCTCTGTGTCTGTTTCCTGCCCCCTCTTCTCATCCTTCTCCTCCTGTCTTCACCAAGATTCGATCCTGGGAATCCTACTGCCTGCGCCATCTCAGTTCCTGGTTTTTCGGTGCGTCTCATCTTGGCTCTCCCTTGTGTCACTCTCCTGTTATGTCATCATCTTGCTGTGTGGCTCGGTGGGGCCTGGCAGTGCACCCACGCGCGGGGCCTGACGGAGCACCCACGCGCGGGGCCTGGGGGGCTCACCTGCTTACAGGGCCTGACAGCGCACCTGCTTGCAGGACCTGGCGGCCAGCGCACCTTCTATATTTTTACTTATTTTATTTTAGTTTTTTACTGGGAGGTTCCGGGGATTGAACCCAGGTCCCTCCATATGGGAGACGGACACCCAACCATTTGAGCCACATCCGCCCTCCCTGCCTATATTACTTCCATTGGTGTTTGTAAAATGTGAGACAGTGCTCTTAGTGCAAGGTGACCTCCCCATGTAGCTGTGTTTACGACATCATTACGGCACTTGCCAAACTCTTCTCAGGTATACATATCTCCTGTGCTAGGGTTTGTTAAGAATGGCAGGAACTCTTCCGCATGGCTTTGCATGTATTTAGCAGTTTGGCTTCTTAAGGCAGCCACAGTCAGAGTGCAGTGCTGTTCCTTCTGTTAGCAGCTCTTCAGTGGTTCTTTACATACAGTGGCCGTCAGATGGAATCTGTTTAATTTCCAATTGCCTAGCTGCCAATATTTGAGCAAGTTTTTGACTTTCTATATGTCTGGCTCCAGGTAAGTTCTCAGTTTCAGCTTCTGCTATCCTTTTTTCCTGCTGCTTTTCCAATGCAGCCCCCCACCCCACCCCCCTGCCTCTTTAATGTTTTTGATATTAAAACATTCTCTCAAGAACCAAGTGTGAAATGTTAACAGCAACAGAATCTATCTTATTCTTCTTAGAAGTCAGCTTCAATTGCTCCAGTTCCTCGCTATGTTTTTGTTCCATTTCTGCTTCCAATTTAGCAACATCTTCAATGAGTTGCTCCTTCCTCTTTTTGCCATTCTTGGGAACAGCATTTTTCATACCCTGAATTTTGGCTTGCAACTCCTTCTTCTCTTTGCAATGCCTTCTCCTCAGCTGCTCTTCCTCATCAAGCTCCTCCATCAAGACTGCCTCCATGATGACCAGGTAGCCAGGCACTCGCACTGGGACTAACCTGCACCAAAGGCTAGTGGGCACGTTCCAGTTTCTTCTTTTTTTTCCCCTTGCCTATAGATATCCAGTTGCTCTCCCCATTTGTGGAAAAGACTAGGGTTTCTCTGTTAAATTGCTTTTACACCTTTGTCAAAAATCACATGGGTATATTTGTGTGGGTCTATTTCTTGGTTCACTATTGTGTTCCATTGAGCTATGTATCTATCCTTTCACCAACACCACACAGACTTGATTACTGTAGGTATATAATAAGTTTCAAAATCATGTAGATTGATTCCTCCTGCTTCTTTTCATAATTGACTTAACTATTTTACTTCCTTTGCCTTTCCAAATACATTTTAGAATAATCTTGTCTGTATCTACAAAAATCTTGCTGGGATTTCAATAGGAATTGCATTAAACCTACATATCAATTTGGGGAGAATTGAAATTTTTACTATGTTGACACTTCCAATCCATGAACATGCTATGTCTCTCAATTTATTTATATTTTCTTTGATTTCTTTCATAAGCATTTTGTAGTTTTCTTGTTTACAGCAAACAAGTCCTGTACATATTTTGTTAGATTTACACCTAAGTGTTTACCTTTTGGGGGGGCAATTTTAAATGGTATTGCATTTTTAAAATTTTGGTGTCCATGTATTCATTGCTAGTATATAGAAATACAATTGATTTTCACATGATTATCTTGTATCCTGTGACCTTGTTGAACCCACTTATTAGTTCTAGAATTTTTTTTTTTTTGTAGATTCCTTGGGAATTTCTGTGCAAAGTATCATGTCATCTGCAAAGAGGGACAGTTTTATCTTTTCTTTTCCATCTATATGTCTTTTATTTCCTTTTTTTGCATTTTTGCACTGACTAGAATTTCCAGTAATACGTTGAATAAGAATGGTGAAACTGGACATCCCAGAATTATTTAGGGGGAAAGGATTCAGTCTTTCACCATTAAATAATGTTGGCCATAGTTTTTTTTTGTGGATGCTCTTTATCAAGTTTGGGAAGTTCCCCTCTATTCCTATTTTTCTGAGCATTTTTATCATGAATGGGTCTTGAATCTTGTTAAATTGATATGCATTGATTGAAATGATCATGTGAGTTTTTTTCTTAGCCTGTTAACACTGATTGATTTTTTTTAAACAAAATCAATTTTATTGATACATATTAATAAAGCATACAATTCATCCAAAGTATCTGGTATAATCACATAGTTGTGCATTCATCACTTCAATCATTATTAGAGCATTTTAATTATTTCAATAATAATAATTAAAAAAAAAAACAGACAACAAACAAACAAGAAAATTCTTCACCTCTCAATCTCTCTATGTTTCCCTGGCTATACATAGCTGCTATTTCTGGCTTTTCTTGTGCAATTATTTATTTATTTATTAGGCAGTTTTATTGAGATATATTCACATACCATACGATCTGTCCAAAGTATATCATAAATGGCTTTTAGTATAATCACAATGTTGTACCTTCATCACCACAAAAAATTTTAGAACAATTCCATTACTCCAAAAAGAAAAACTCCACACTCCTTAGCATTCCTTCCCCACCTCTATATAACCACTAATCTAATCTCATTTTTATAAATTGATTTATATTTCCATTTTATATAAATGGAACCATGCAATATGTAGTACTTTGTGTCTTGTTTCTTTCACTTAGCATAATATTTTTTGTCTGATATTAACATTTTGTAATATTAGCGTACATTTGTTCAGCTTCAAAGAAAAACGATCTTATATATGCAATTTTACCCATATTCATATTTCACATGTGGTTTTACTATGCTATATAATTCCTTGTTACATTTTTTAGCTTTCCTTTTAGTAATATACATGACCTTAGACTTTCCCTTTAAACCACTTTCATACCCACATAATAGTATTGCTAGTTACAGACATTATGTCGGGCTTTTCCCTTTTCTATTCATTTCCAAAGATTAACACACATTCTTTTTACCAATATAAGTTAAACTGATTAATTTTTAAATATGAACCAGCCTTGTGTCACTGGAATAAACCATACTTGGTTGTGTGTATGATTACTTTCATATGTTGCTGAATTCTATTTGCTAATATTTGTCAAGGATTTTTGTGTCTATTTATGAGGAATATTGGTAAGAAGTTTTCTTTCTTTATATATTGTTATTTTGCCTCAGGTGATGCTAACTTCATAAAATAAATTGGGAAGTGTTCTCTCTTCTTCTGTTTTCTGGAGGAGATTGTAGAGACTTGGTCATTAATTCTTCTTTAAATGTTTGGTAGAATTCTCCAGTGGAAACATCTGGGCCCAGAGATTTCTTTTTTGGAAGTTTTAAAAGTATAAACTCAATTTCCTTAGTAGTTATAGGGTTATTCAAATGACCTATTTCATATTGGATAAGTTGTAGTACTTTGAAGTACTTTGTGTTTTTCAAGGAATAGTACCATTTCATCTCAGTTGAAAAGTTGTGTGTGTAGAATTGTTCATAATAATACCTTAATATAGTTTTTTTTTTTTTAAAGGAGGTACGGAGAATGAAACTGGGACCTCGTGCATGCGAAGCAGGGCCTCAACCACTGAGCCACACCCGCTTCCACTTATGCTTTTGATGTTTGCAGGATCTGTAGTAATAGCCCCTGTTTCATTCCTGTTATTGGTAATTTATGTCTCCAGTATTTTTTAGTTTATCAGTTTTGCTAGCAGTCTATCAATTTCATTGATCTTTTCAAAGAACTAGCTCTTTGTTTCACTGATTTTTGCTACTGTTTTTCTGATTTCAATTTCATTGATTTCTGATTTTTATTATTTTCTTCTTTCTGCTTGCTTTGAGCTTATTTTGCTCCTCTTTTTTCTAGGTTCTTGAGATGGGAGCTGAGATTATTAATTTGAGAGTCTCCCTATTTTCTAATGTAAGCTTGAATTTCCCTTTAGACGCTGCTTTAGCACAAATTTTGATACGTTGTGTGTTGATTTTCATTCAGTTCAATGTATTTTTTATTTTACTTGACACCTCGTCTTTGATCCTTGGCTTATTTGGATATGCATTGTTTCCTTTCCAAGTGTTTGGAGATTTTCTTGTTTTCTCTCTGTTGTTTATTTCTAGGTTAGTTCCATTGTGGTCATAGATTGCATTCTGTGTGATTTAAATTCTTTTAAATTTCTTGAGGCTTCTTTTGTGACTCGTGATATGATCTGCCTTGGTTTATGTGCATTCTGTTGTTGGGTGGAGTGCTCTATAAATGTTGATTAGATCCTGTTGATGATGTTTTCAAGAGTTCTGTGTCTTTGCTGATTTTATGTCCACCAGTTCTCTCGATTGTTCAGAGAGGGTTGTCGAAGTCCCCAACTGTAAGTGTAGATTTGTCTATTTCTCTTTTCAGTTCTCAGTTTTTACATCACCTATTTTGCAACTCTTTTTCAGTGCATACACATTGGGAATGCTATGTCTTCTTGGAGGATTGACTTTTTATCATGTCCCGCTGTCTCTGGTAATTTTCTTTGCTCTGATGTCTACTTTATCTGATATTAGTATAGCCACTCCTGCTTTCTTTCTTTTTTCTTTTTTTAGTTAGGCCAGTAGTTTATTGAGAAATGGGAGAAGAGAACAGAATGGGAGAAAAGAACAGAATTACGCACCCGCAGAAGTAGGTCTTTTTTTTTTTTCTTCCTTTATTAGAGAAGTTGTGGGTTTACAGAACAATCATGCAAAAAATGCAGGATTCCTATATACCATTCTATTACTAACACCTTGCATTGGTGTGAAGTATTTGTTACAATTGATGAAAGCACATTTTAATAATAGTACTATTAAGTGTAACCCATGTTTTAACTTAGGGTTCACTGTTTATATAGTGCAGTTCCATTAATTTTTTATTTTTATTTTTTAGGAGGTACCAGGGATTGAACCCGGGACCTTGTACATGGAAAGCAGGTGCTCAACTACTGAGCAACACCTGCTCCTCTCCATGAATTAAAAAAAAAAAAAATTATTCTATTATCATGTATACAACCTAACATTTCTCCTTTTAACCACATTTGATTTATCTATTTCAGTGCTGTTAATTACATTCACAATGTTGTGCTGCCATCACCATCATCCATTACCAAAACATTTCCATTATCCCAAATAGGAACCCTGTACATTTTAAGCCTTATCTTCCCATTCCCTATCCCCACCCTGTTCCCTGGTAACCTATATTCTAGATTTTGACTCTATGAGCTTGTTTAATCAAATTATTTCATATCAATGAGATCATACAATATTTGTCCTTTGTGTCTGACTTATTTCACTCAACATGATATCTTCAAGGTTCATCCATGTTGTTTCATGTGTCAGGACTTCATTCCTTTTTATGACTGGATAATATTCCATTGTATGTGTGTAGCGCATTTTGTTTATCCATTCATCATTTGATGGACACTTGGATTGCTTCTATCTTTTGGCAATTGTGAAAAATGTCAGTATGAACATCAGTGTGCAAATATCTGTTTGAATCCCTGCTTTCAATTCTTTTGGGTATAATCTAGTGGTGAGAATGCTGGGTCTTATGGTAATTCTATACTTAACTTTCTGAGGAGCTACCAAACTGTCTTCCACAGTGGATGCACCATTTTATATTCCCACCAACAATGAATGAGTGTTCCTATTTCTCTGCAGCCTCTCCAACACTTGTAATTTTCCATTTTTTAATAACAGACATTCTAATGGGTGTGAAATGGTATCTCATTATGGTTCGGATTTGCATTTCTCTATGGCTAATGATGTAGAACATCTTTTCATGTGCTTTCTGGCTATTTATATGTCTTCTTTGGAGGGATGTCCATTCAAGTCTTTTGCCCATTTTTTAATTGAGTTGTTCTTTTGTTGTTAAGTTGAAGGATTTCTTTATATATTCTGGTTAGTAAATCTTTATTGGATATGTGGTTTCCACATATTTTCTCCCATTGTCCATTGTGTAGGTTGTCATTTTGCTTTCATGAAAAAATCCTTTGAGGCACAAAAGTTTTTTTTTTTTTTAAATTTTTATAAATAAAAGGTCCCATTTATCTGTTGTTGTTTTTTTCTTTTGTTGCTTGTGCTTTGGGTGTAAAGCCTAAGAAACCATTGCCTAACACAAGGTCCTGAAGATGCTTTTTATGTTTTTTTCTGGAATTTGATATTTCTGGTTCTTGTATTTAGGTCTTTGATCCATTTTGAGTTGATTTTTGTATAAGGTATGAAGTAGGGGTCCTGCTGCTGCTGCTCCTGCTTTTTTGTAAATAGAGATTCAGTTTTCCCAGCACCACTTGTTGAAGAGACTATTCTTTCCCAATTGAGTCATCTTTCCCCCCTTGTCAAATATCAGTTGGCCATAAATGTGAGTGTTGATTTCTGAGCTCTCAGTTCAATTCCATTGGTTTATATGTCTTTCCTTGTGCCAGTACCATGCTGTTTTGATTACTGTGGCTTTGTAATAAGCTTTAACATTGGGAAGTGTGAATCTTCCAACTTCTTTCTTTTTCAAGATGGCTTTGGCTATTTGGAACCCCTTACCTTTCCATATAAATTTAATGATTGGCTTTTCCATTTCTGCAAGGAAGTTTGTTGGAATTTTTATTGGGATTGAATTGAATTTATAAGTTGCTTTGGGTAGAATTGACATTTTAACAATATTTAGTCTTTCAATCCATGAACATGGATTGCCCTTTCATTTATTTAGGTCTTTGATTTCTTTTAGCAACATTTTATAATTTTCTGAGTACAAGTCCTTTACATCCTTGGTTAGATTTATTCCTAGATATTTCATTCTTTTAGTTGCTATTGCAAATGGAATTTCCCCCTTGATTTCTTCTGATTATTTATTGCTTATATATAGAAACATTACTGAATTTTGGGTATTGATCTTGCACCCTGCCACTTTGTTGAATTCATTTATTAGTTCTAGGAGCTTTGTTGTGGATCCAGCTTTTTTTAAAAATTTTTGAGGTACCAGGGCCAGGAATTGAACCTGGGATGTCATATATGGAAAGCCAGTGTTCAACCACTGAGCCAAATTGGCTCCCCTGAGTTGGTTTTCTCATTTGTTTGCTTGTTATTTGCTTTTTTGCTGTTGTTGTTGTTTTTAGGAAGCACCAAGAATTGAACCTGGGACCTCCCATATGGGAAGCTGGCACTCAACCGCTTTAGCCACATCCACTCCCTAGCCTGCTTTCTTTTGATTGATACTTGCATGATGTCTTTTTCCACCCTTTTACTTTCAACCTGTCTATATCATTGTATTTGAGGTGAGTTTCATACAGTCAACATATCATTGGGTCAAGTTTTTTAATCCACTCTGTCAGTCTCTGGTCTTTTAATTTGGCTATTTACACCATTTACATTTAATGTAAATATTGATGTGTAAAGGATTATGTCTGCCATTAAAAAAAATACTTTAGGGGTAAAATGACTTTATTTAGCATTTATTCTATGATTTAAGAATATAGACTTTTGTGTTTTTCTTTTACAATAGGATATAAGGTATTCTTAAATTCTTAATTAATGATAATTGCATAATAAAGAATTTTTTAACGTTCTTTTTTTTTACTGGAAAAGTTGTAGGTTTATAGAAAAGTCATGCAGAAAATACAGAGTTCCTATATACTGTCCCCTTACACACAGTTTTTCCTACTATTAACACTTTGCATTAGTATGGTACCTTTGTTACAATTAATGAAACAATATTATAATCATACTATCAACTATAACCCATAGTTTACATTAGGGTTCACTGTTTGTGTTGTACAGTCCTACGTTGTTTTTTTTTTTAAGTTATTCTAGTAACATATATCCGATCTAAAATTCTTCCCTTTAACCACATTCAAATATATAATTCAGTGCTGATAATTCTGTTTACAATGTTGTGCTACCATCACCACCATCCTTTACCCAAAATTTTCCATCACCCCAAACAGAAACTCTGTACCAATTATGCATTTTATTTTTTTGTTTTCTCTTTGTTCTCTCTGGTTTTCATTTTTTCTATTTTCTTTTTCTTGCCTTCCTGTGAGTAACTTGAACTTTTTAAAAATTCCATTTTGATTTATCTACAGTGTTGTTGTTTTTTAAAGATTTATTTATTTTATTTAAATATATTCCCCTTCCCCCAGATAGTTCTCTCCTCCATCTGCTCATTGTTTGCTCACCTTCTCCAGGAGGCACCGGGAACTGAACCTGAGACCTCCCACATGGTTGGCGAGTGCCCAACAGCCTGAGCCACATTTACTCCCCACAGGCTGCAGCGTCTGCTGGCTTGTGGCATCTTCTCGTTTAGCCATCTAGCTCGTTGCGGCGGGTATGGCATTTGTTCATCTCCTTCTTTTTTTTTTTTAAGATTTATTTTATTTATTTATTTCTCCCAACCCCCTTGTTGTTTGCACTTACTGTGCCTGTTCATCTTCCTTGTTTCTTTAGGAGGCACCGGGAGCCAAACCTGGCACCTCTGACGTGGGACGGAGGTGCCTAATCGCTTGAGCCACTTCCTCTGCTTTGTTGTGTCTCTCATTATATTTTTCCTCCCTGCGTCTGTCTCTTGTTGTGTCATCTTGTTGCATCATCTAGTTTTTTTTTTTTTTTTTTCTCTTAACTTTATTTGTACATTTAATAATCGAAAATATAAACAATTAAAAACTAAAAA
>JAQZBX010109027.1:0-10506 GCA_029593785.1 Cabassous unicinctus
AATAAAATAAAATAAATAAATCTTAAAAAAAAAATAAAAAAAAAAAGAATGGAAACAATCCAAACATCTAGCAGTAGGAGACTGCCTAAACAAAAGTGGAATGCATCATGTACTCGACGGCTGCAGAAAGAGGAATAAGAAAGTTCTGTAGGGAACAATATGGAAAGATTGCAGATATATATAAATATATATGAAAGGAGAAAAGCAAGTAAGAGAAAAGTAGGCATTGTAAAAAAAAAAGACAGGATATTTGTATGCGTGTGTGTGTATGTCTGTGTGTTACACACATATGTGTATATACTTAGATATGTGTATATATATGTATACATGTGTGTTAAACATGTGTGTATATAAGTGCTATATACATGGATATAGGAATATGTCTGCTGTATATATGTGCATATGTGCATTTATGTATCTGTATATGCAATAGACTATGTGTGTGTGCATGTGTTATGTGTGTATATGTATGTGTTATATGTGTTATACATAAACGTATACATATGTTTATGTGTATACGTGTGTACAGGTGTATTATGTGTATTATGCATTTATGTGCATATGTATGTATAGAGAGAGAGACATTTTGCTTAAGTATGCATAGAATATCTCTAGAATATCCAAGAAATTAGTTCATTTGTTAACTTGGGGTGGGGTTGTTAAATGGAAAGAAGCGAGATCTTTCACCTTTTGTATGTTTTGAAATTTGAACAGTGTGAAAACCATTGCCTAGAAAAGCGGCTGTGGCTCAATTGGTTGGGCTCCCGGTTACCACATGGGAGGCCCGGGGTTCGATTCCCGGGGCCTCCTGGTGAAGGCAAGATGGCCCACACGGCGCCGTGCGCTGGCGCAGCAAGACGACCCAACAAAGGGAGACAAGCAGACACAGAAAAACGCAAAGCAAATGGACACAGTGAGCACAAGCAGCAAGGGCAGGGGGATAAACAAATAAATAAAAATAAATCTTAAAAAAAAAAAAACTGCTTATTCAAAAAATTCACAGAGGCTCCTTCCTGCTTCAGAGCCAGCCAGTGCATTGTTCCCTGCACTGCAATGACCTCTCTCACACACACGCTGGCCTCTTCCTGGAAACATCTTACGTATCTCTCAGCTCCCATCACCTCCTCAAGGAAGCCTTCCCTGATCAACGGCCCCCGCCCCACCCCTCCCTGCACTGCGCCTCACGGAAAGTGAGCTGTCTCTGCTACACTCCTCCACTGTGGCGTTGCTCACCATTGCTGCCATTAGCACTGTCAATACCTGCCTCCCTCCCGGGAAGCACCACGGGGACTACGTCAGCCCAGCTCAGCCGAGGACCCCCAGCGCTGAGCCGAGCTCCTGCCACATAAGCCATGCTTCTAAGAAGACGCTTTCTTCCTTTGCAAGGGAGGGAAGAAGAAAGGACTTTGAATATCGACGACAACAGCATTTCTTGCACACCCTGTGTGACCCAGGCACTGCGCTAAGTGCTTTACGCGCATTAGCACGTTTAATCCTCGCTACAGGGTGGGACTGTTATTATCAGCATTTTACAGAATAGGAAAGAGGGGCTCAGGGAAACTAAGCCCCTTGACCAAGAGCCAGGCTTCAACCCCAGGCAGCCTAGCTCCAGAGCCCCTGCTCGTGGCCAGTAGAAGAGAGGAGGGAAAGAGAGGCAGGAAGGAAGAGGGAAGGAAGGTAGAGGGAAAAGGGACCCCCCAGAGTGGCAGGATGGAGCATTTGACTGCCCCCTCCAGGGCAGGGCAAGCCTTCCTGCCTTCCTGTCCCTGCGAGGTTATAACATCCTTAACTAGGATTCTGTAATATATGTGAGACACTTGCAAACTGACAATATTGGACCTCAACAAAGTGACAGCAAGCTTGAAGTATGACAGCTGTCTTGTCTAGAGGAGCAGGTAACATGCATTGTAGATAAATACACTATCTGATGTGGGTTAATAGGTTTCATTGAATTAATAATGACAGGATAATTACAGTGACAAGCAACATCAGCAGGGAAGCTGGGGATTCTAATTGAGAATAATTCGAGCACAAGGCAAATCGGAAGTTTTGACTTTAGGACTATGAAAACTTCCCTGCGATGGGAGTTTTATTATTTTTATTATTTGAGTTCTCATTTCTACCATTTCTTCTAAAACAGGATTTGTCTCTAAGCCTAACGATCCAGACCAGATCCTGAAAAGCATAGAAAATGGAGATTAATAATAGCTCTCATTTATTGAACCCTTACCTCCAGCCAGGCTCTGTCATAAGTACTCTTTATGCCTTAGGCCACAGAATTCCCAAAATAATTTTGTGAAGTGGGAATGATCGTCCTCCCCTATTTTATGGATAAGGCAAGCAGCTTGCCCAAGACTGCACAGCTGGGACATTGCAGAAAGGGGCTCTAAACTAGAGTTAGGAAAGCAAAGCTTTGGAACGATGCCCAGAAGGGAGTCACATCCAAGGAATGGGGGTGGATTAAGGAATGCATCAGCAGAATACACCTCACTGTAATTTATCGATCAGAGTAC
Organism: Cabassous unicinctus; assembly: GCA_029593785.1. Classification (NCBI taxonomy): domain Eukaryota; kingdom Metazoa; phylum Chordata; class Mammalia; order Cingulata; family Chlamyphoridae; genus Cabassous; species Cabassous unicinctus. The sequence goes on from JAQZBX010109027.1 coordinate 2,514, forward strand.
CAAGAAGGGTCTACTGAACACTTCCCTGGGCGTCCGTGGTAGAGATGATCATGACAATATCTCCCATCCCACATGCACTGCTTGGAATGTGACCTCGATATTCCTCCTGTTGAGTGATGAAGCCTGTGATTCCTCCTCTGGAACCTTGGCAACTGCAGCCACCAATAGACTGCAGCAGAAAATCAGCCATTGGACTTCTGGAGCTACAGCCTGAAAATGGCATGCGCTTCCTCCTTGTCCTCTGGGGACACTCGCTCTTGGAACCCAGCCAGCATGTTGTGAGGAAGTCCAGACCAGGCCATGAGAAGAGACCTCACGGAGGGACCGTGTGTCAATGTTTTAGTCAACTGGCCAGCCGAGGTCCCAGTGTCAAAGAGACGTGTGACCAAAGAAGCCTCCAGCTCACGCCATTCCCCAACCATCAAGCCATCTTTGATTTTTTAGTTTGCCCAGCTGAGTTTCCCAGACATCAGGAGCAGAAGCAAGCTACTCCTTCTGCATCTGGTCTGAATTCCTGATCCATGGGATCCATGAGCATAAGAAAATGTTTTATGCTGCTAAAAATTGGAGTGATTGTTTCTGTAACAATAGTAAGTAGAGCAGCCCCGTAGAGTAAAACAAAGATTGTGTGAAGCAGAATCTAGTCTTCTAATTTGAAAAACAAAACTCCTTGGACAGAATTTAATCAAAAGGCAATGTATTTCAGGGGAGCGGATGTAGCTCAGTGATTGAACACCTGCTTCCCATGTAAAAGGTCCCGGGTTCAATCCCCTGAACCTCCTTAAAAAAAAAAAAAAAAGGCAATGTATTTCATAATAGCCAGAAAGTGGAAACAACTCAAATGTTCATTAGCTGATGAAAAGATCAACAAAATGTGTTAAACTCATATAATGGACTATTATTCAGCCATTAAAAGGAATGAAGTACTGATAAATGCTACTTGGATGGACCTGGAAAATATTATGCTTAGTGAAAGAAGCCAGACACAAAAGAACACATATTGGATGATTCCATTTACATGAAATGTCAAGACTAGTCAAATCCATAGAGACAGAAAGGGGATGGGAGATGGGGGAAGCAGGAATGGGGAATGACTGCTAATGGGTACAGGATTTCTTTTGGGGGAATGAAATGTTCTGGAATTAGATAGTGGTAATGGTTGCAAAATCTTGTGAATATACTAAGACCACTGAATTGTGCACTTTGAAAGGGTAAATGTTATGGGATGTGAATTATATTTTGATTTTTTAACAGGCTTCTTTGAGAGTTGAAACTCATAAACATTGGTGTCAAGTAGGCCTGGCTGTAATCCAGGAACTACCAGTTATTAATTGTGTGAACCTGGGAAAGTTTCTTGATCCCTCTGGGGCTCAGCTCAGATGCCCAGTCTGAAAATGGGAATAATAAAAACTCACTTTGTTGAGCTGCTGCCAGGATGAATGATGGTCTTTGTCAGACATTGTAACAGAGGTCCATGTAACAGAAATCCACTCCTGCAGCATAAGTGAAAATAAGGGTTTTATTAAGGCAATCAGGGACATCTCACAGAAGCGTAGGTCACCAAGAACAACTTGGCCTCATGAGAAACTTGAACCAGGAATTACAAAGCTCTCAAAAACCACGGCTGAAAATCTTTCTGGCATATGTGTGGTAAATAGGGAAATCTCTTTAAAAATATTGATTCATGGAAAATCAAGATTTTGCATCCGATCTAAAAGTTAATCCATTAGAGTCACCTAGTTATTTGTAAGGGAGAATTAATTTAAATACCAAATAAGAAAAGGCTCATCCTCTTAGCTGGCTAAGTTGGAAAGCAGTTGATCACATGCTCTAAGCACAAAATCAACCTCTTGTGACAAATTTAGCTTATGACCTTAGGAGGACAAATGGACTTTTCTATAACAAATAATGAAACAAGTAAGTTTAGTATGACGATTTTTCAAAATCTCAAGGTCTAATAAATTAACAGTGCCAGGGACTCCTAAAACAAGTTTTTCAATAGTATAGGACAGTGTTTTACTTCTACACACATGAATCAGATATAGAAGATCTGTCGTGTTTAAGGAACAACAAGAAGGTCAGTGTGGCATAAGCACAGCGGGCAAGGGGGAGAGGCGCTAGGGATGAGGTCACTGATGTCAAGCAAGCCCCATGATGTAGCCTCTCACATGGCACTGTAAGGGCTTTAGATTTCACTCCTAACGAGAATGAGAAACAATCAGAGGGCCACTTGGTTGCAAGTAACATAAACCCAACTCAAACCAGCCCGAGCAAAACAGGGAATTTACTGGCTCTTCTGAGCCTGTGGATGGAGCTTATCTAGGCTTAACATTGTTCTCTCGGTGTCTCGCTCTGTCGCTCTGTCTCTCTCTGTCTCTCTGGCTTTCTCTGTCTCTGTCTTTTGCTCTCTGGCTCTCCAAGTTAAGTAAGTAGAGATGCTCAAAAGGCAAAGCAACCCAGGTCCACTATAAGAGGGTGTCAACTGGTACTTTCACTTTGTTAACGTGATCAGTCCATGTGAGTGGACCATGGAGGACTAGTAAAGTTTATTTCCCTAGTCCTTATACTTCTGGCTAACTCAGGGCAGTTGTATAGAACAACTTGGAGCTACATGGAATGTTCTCTCCTTCTCTCTTCTCTCTTTGAAAACCACCTTTCTTTGTTTTTCTGCCTTCTTCTACAACAAACATTCAAACAAATATTGTTTCCTATAACTTTTTTTTTAAATCTAAAGTCTATAATAAGCTATCAGGGCAGAAAATAGCTGTTCAGTGTGACTTGATATCACTTCCCAGTCCACATATCCAATTGTGAATAACAAACCTTGGTGTCCAAGTCCAGATTTCCAGGAGAAGTAATATAATTGTCCCAGCTTGGTTCTGGGGTCCTGATCCAAGGTCTTAGAGCCCAATGTTTACTCAACAGAGACAGGGAGGCAGAACTCTGTGGGCGGGCAGGCAGGCAAAGAGCCTTGTAGTTCTACTTCCTCATTGCTAATGGATAGTATGTGCTAACTATAAGGCAAATGTTGGACTAAACACTTTTTTGTGCATGATTTTATTTAAGCCCTGAGATCACCCTTTAAGTTAACCACTATCATTACCCCTTTTTGCAGATGAGGCTCAGAGAGGTCAAGTAACTTGCTCAAGATCACACAGCTAAAAAGGGTATCTAACTCAAGAGCCCTTGCTCTCCACACCACACTATCCCACCACACACCACACTAGGGCATTTTTGTTATTATCCCTGTAAAATTGGGGCTAATCCAGTAAGTGTTTTCAGAGTTACATGAACGCACTGGGTTACCTCACTTCGCACGGGGACTGACATTGGAAGGGAGAAGCCCAAAGCTGGTGAGAAAGAGGAAACCACCCCTGAGAGTGGGGATCTGGCCCGGCCCTCGCAGCTAGCCTTGGTGCTCTCCTGTGGGACACAAGCAATTTCACAGGGCAGCAACAGCAGTGTCAGACCAGGCTAGTCTGTGGGCCTGAGGAAGTGAGACAAAAACAAGGCCACTCCCTAATCAGGTCTGGACACAGACAGAACATGGACACGGTTCAAGCCACAAAATACCAAACATCATCCTCTCCCAGCTAACATGAGTGCTTGCTGTTTCTTAGCAATTACAGTGTTAGCCTACTCTCATCCGCCCTGCTCTTCCTTCCTAGTAAATGAGATTTATTGAGATACCCAGTCATAAAATTGCCTCTGCACCCAACCTAGAGCAAATCCCAGCTTGCCTGGATCTCTCCAGAATGACTCAGGCAAAGTCCAAGTCTTATAATAAGTCATGGCGCACACCCTCCACACTTCTCCAAGCTGTGCATTCTCCCTCACTGCCATGAGCAATAAACCCAACTTGTTCACCTGCAGGTGTGTTCCTGGGTATGTCTGGTTAGAGGGCATCTACACTGGTCATCCTTCTGGACAGAGCACTTCGAATGAACCCAAGTCCACCTTTTCTCCTTTGGCCAACAAGCTTGAAATTCAAAGTCCTTGGTCCCAGAAGATAGGGTGATACAAACAGAACCTCAGCAAGTAAAAATATACATACACACACAGACACACAGACATGTATGAAGGCTTAGGGGGGGATTTCTGAAACATCGCTCAGCAGAGAGACCCTTGATCCCATAGAGGTGGACAAAACAGAGTGAGAAGGGACCAAGATGCTGTACCTCCATGCTGCTTGGAATTGCCTTGATTCTTTTCCAACCCCAAAGTTCATCTCTGCTACTCTGGGCTGCACAATTGAAGGCCGTTGACATTTGGGCAGTTGAGAAAGAAAGCCAAGGCTCAGTTCTGCACTTTTTCTTCAGGTCATGGTTAAGTTTAAGTTTTCTATAACTGTTAAAACCTACATGGATTGGAGAGGAAATGGTTGTTGCACAGGATTGAATTAGAATCTCAGGGGGTGGAACTCAGGGATCACTGTTTTTGAAAGCACCCAAGTGACTCTACTGTGCAGCCAGGGTTGAGAATCACTACTCAGTCATTTGCACAATAATCACTGAGCTTTCACTGGTTTTCAGGAACTGTGTTGGATGCTAGGGATGCTTTGGTAAATAAAACAGACGTGACACCTGTCCTTAGCAAGTCTACAGTGCAGTGCAAGAGAAAGATAACAGACAAATATACATCGAATTATACATATTTGTAAGTGGATGAAGAAATTTGCAGTGTGGCCTAATAGAGAAAAACAAGAGGACCTGCCTAGATAAAGACGGCCTCACTCAGGAGGTGACATTGAATAAAGCTGAGTCCTAGGGGTGGGAGGGAGGGAGTCACCAGGAGAGGAGAAGGAAGCAGAAGAAATAGCATGTGCAAAGGCCCTGAGCTGGGAAAGTGTGTTCAAGGGAGTGAAACAGGGGCACATGACTGAAGAGAGTGGTATCAGGCGAGTCAGGAGAGATGGCGGGTCGTACAGAGGCTTCCCAGGCCATAGCAAAGGGGTTCGGAAGTTATTTAAAATGTAATGGGTTGAGAGGGTGTAACTCCGTGACTGAGCACCTGCTTCGCATGTACAAGGTCCTGGGTTCAATCCCCGGTACTTCCAAAAAAAATGTAATGGGATTAAAGAGTTTTAAACAGAGGATGGCATGCCAGATTTAAACGAATACTCTAGCTATTGCGTAGGCAATAGATTAGATGGGAAGGAAACAAGCAGAGGTAGGGAAAGCTCTGAACCAAACATCTGTGTCAAATACCAGTTCTGCCACTTTCTTGTCATGTAGCCTTGAACAAGTACTTAACCTTCCTGAGACTCCGTCTCCGTGTCTGTAAAATTGGGATCATTCCAGTACCAACAACATTGGGTTAGTTGTAAGAACTGAGTCATAAGCACCTGATGTACAGTAAATGCTGAATGAATGTTAGATATGACTGATTATTTCAGCCATTGTGGCACCGTGGCAGTGATAGGCAGCTTTCTAAACTGGCTCCCAATGTGAGCGATTCCAGGAAGCTGGCTTCAAAAGAGTGGGTGCATACCCCCCAGGCCCAAATTTGTAAATAATCCATTTTATAAAAATCTATCATCTTTGAACTCACCTAAGTCATTTTACTTATATTTACATTTTCAAGCTATACCACTGGTTTGAGTAAAAATCCCACACAGGTCCCACCCACCAAGCAAAATTGCTTCTTGAAATTGCTCCTTTTGCTTGGATCCCATTCCATTTTTTTCCCAAATTGCAAGAACACGATCTCATTCTGGGATTTTAGCTAGCCAAGGTTTACCTGTTCTGCCAGGTAGCATCTAGAATTGGGTCTAGAGCCAAAATACCTCTCTTCCAGAAATAGATTAATCTCTTCTTCAGGAGTAAGTTTTTCCCCTTTACACATTCAAGTTAAGCCAGGGGTGAATTAAGAACTGGGGAGAGGAATTCCATCACCATATAACAGAGACCCGAGCAACTAGCTTAAGAAACTGATCACCTGCCCACACAGAGGCATCTGGAGTGCTGCGTGGCCACGAATCGGAAAAGAGCACTCCTTGTTTGGACAAACATCAGAGCTTTTCAGGTGAAGATGAAGATTAGCTTTTACTGAGCACTTATCCAAGCTATTACATGCATTATCTCAATCTTCACAGCAATTGTTACCTCCATTTTCCAGATAAGGAAAGTAGGCCAAAAAGATTGGTAACTTGCCCAAATTCACACACATAAATGGTAGAGTCAAGAATTCCCCTCCCTCGTGCCTCTGATCCTAGCCTGAAATGGCACAAACCAAATTCAGCCACTCCTATCTTGTAACAACGATAAATAAGCCGTCGATCATAAAATTAGAGACTCTAGTGCATATACATTTATCTATTTCTTATAATGAAGTTTTTATCAAAGTTCAATGACCAAAGAAATTATCATCTAATGGCATAATTTTCCCTTCACTAAAATCCAATAACTACTACAGATCTGCCAAAAACACTTCTTAGAGTCCAGGCTCCTTTGAAAATAGCAGATGGTCATGCTTTTTCTCTTTTCTTTCCTGTTTTCTTGTTTCCATCCTTAAGGGAATCATCTGGAAGTGTTTGGTGTAAAGTCTTAAAATGATATTTATGACTTTGAACAAATGAGTCAAAAAAGCTGTCCACACGTGAAATGAACAGAGGAATAAGTTCTAGGAAAACATTCACATGAAAATTCCTACCAGTTATTTTCTTGAGAAAAATCAGTGTGGTGATGTAATCTGTTCACCCAAATCACTTTCTTTTAACTTTTTATATCTGTATATGTACTTTATGTTGTTTTCAGATTGCTCTCATTGGGTAGTTTGTTGATGTTTCAAAGCCTCCATTACCTTAACTATAAAATGGGAGTAATAGGGTGTTTTACTCAGTATCTGGTACATAATAAGGGCTAGGTGTGGGGTCTGCTTTAATGATGGAGCTATTGTGAATCATATTATCATTCATTCATTCAACAAACACCTAGGTAGAACACAGCACAGCAAAATCCAATATTCCCTCAATCTATGGTTCTAAAGACCCAGTGGGGGGCTGAGAATTTCTATACAGAAGAGGCTCAGGAGTAGCAACCCAGCTGGAAGTAAAAGCTAGGATTCTTTTCTAGACATGGTTTTGGGGAGGGGATTTCTTGAGGAGCTAAAAGCATCTTCCGCTGCTGTCGCTGAGCCCTTTCCAACAAGGCAGGTGCTATTATCACCATTTGACAGATGGGAAATTCAGGGCTGCCAGAGGGTGAGTGACTTCTCAAAATGGTAAGACTACGGTACGGAAAATCAGACCCTCTAGAAGGCACTGGACTTCACCCCCTTGTTTAACACTTTGTCTCCAGGGAATAGGTGCAGTGCCTGTCACGCAGTGGGTGCCTGCCTTAGGCCAGGCTCCCTGGAAGGATTCTCATGCCCACGATGGATTGAGGGAGTCAGGGAAGAGAGACAGGAGAGTGGGAGAGGGGAGGCAAAGACAGGGGTTCAGCCGGAGCCTGGCCTCATCTCATCCCACGGGAGCTCTGGAACCTGCATGACACCACAGTTGTCCAGCCTTGCAGCAAGGTGGGGCAGCCCTTTTGATGCCCGCTCCATTGTCAATGCACCACCACAGGGTGGGGGCACAGGGCTAACCTGCCAGGCTGAGCACAAGTCCCCGGGAAAGGGGGTATCAGCCGGCACTCTCAGCAGCTGGGGCATGGGTGCCCTGACCTGGTAAACAGGGTCTGGATGGGAAACCAATAGCATCATGACAGTGCTCAACAAATACTTGTTAGATGAATGGTTCGTAAGCAAAAAAAAAATTCTCCTGCTCTATCCATTCCCTTTCTCTATACTCAAGATAGGCATTTCTTTAAAAAAAAAAAACAATTTATTGAAGTATATCATTCATGCATGAACATACATAAACTATAAGTGTTCAGTAAACATTGTGATCTTACAAAACAAACATGCATAACATCACACAGGGCTCCCACACATCACCCCCCACAAACACCCTGCATTGTTGTGAAACATTTGTTAACAAATCATGAAAGAG
>JAQZBX010109028.1:0-10502 GCA_029593785.1 Cabassous unicinctus
GCCACACCCGCTTCCCCACACATCACTCTTAATCACTTGAAGAGGCTTCCATTGGCCAAAGATGGGAAGCAATTAGATTAGCAATAAAAACAATAACACATAAGCTATATTAAAAATCCACTTGTTCATAATGATATTAAAATCACTCCACCAACCTAAACCAACAAGCAAATTCAACAAAACATCTGAGAAGCAATTGGGGAAAGTAAACATTGACTGGATAGTTGATGATATTAGAAATTATTGTTGTTTTTAAGATGCGACAAGAACATTTCAGTCATGTTGCTTTTGAGATATGCATATGGAAATATTTGTGGATGAAATGACATGATATTCTCTAAGTCATTTTCCAAACAAAGCCCAAATTCAAAGTACTCAGTATCTAAGAAGAGTGTAGTAGTTATCAAATTACAAATTATGAAAAATAATATTATTAGATCTGATTAAGAATGAGAACAATGTGTTCTGAATACTTTGAGTGCAAACAGCTTGTATTTTACACAAAATTGCTAAAACTTATGAACACAAGAAGTATGAAAATATAAAAATGACCAAGGACAGCTTATAAAAGATTTTGAAATGAAGAAATGTAAAGTTATCCTGAAGAAATTTATTTTAAGTGATGATTCATCAGGTAATGTGCTTAGACTATACAAGTTCCAGAAACTAATAAGCAATTTTTTCAAATAAACAGCAATAGCATGGATGACCTTCCTAGAGAATAGCTCAGTTGCCCTTCTGGAATGAGAGGCTCACCATACAAATAGGCAGGGATGCAAAATTATTAGCAATGGCATGATCACCAACCAATCATAAGAACAAGTACTGGAGCCAGTTCTAGGGGCCTCTGTTTTCCCAGGCATGACCCCTTTATTCACTAAACATGAAGAGGTTCCAGGGAGGAGCTAAGGCAGTCAAAATGCTAGCAAGAGTCACTTAGGTGCCTGGGCTGTTAATAAACCAGTTCAGAATTATTTTTCTATTTTCACAACTGAGCAGCCCAACAAGTTTGCACTAGTTAAATATTAGTATTGTGAGTAGAAGCATTCACAAAATAATCAAATCTAATACCTTTACGTTGAATACTAGACAACATTGTTTCTCACTCACAATGCAAGCCCATGGTCTATGTGAAACCAGCTATTAACAAACCCTGTGGCTAAGAGCCATTTGGCTCTTAATAAACCTATCAACCTATCAATTATCTATGTCTATCCATTTTTCTTTCTATATATTTATATTTCATTCAAAAACGTGTACATACACATATATGTGTATGTATGTACATACATTTGTGAACATATACATATATATACATATGAATGATTGAGTTCAAGGCAAAACTTAACACACACAGCAGAAGTTCATTCTCCTTCTTACCCAAATTTACTACTGAACAGCCAAAAGTTTTACTCCGTTGAGTTTGGGACACCATCAGAATGTCCTTGCTAGTCCCTTCTTGTAAGTTCTAGATACAAGATCCTCCAGGAGATGACTCCTAGATACCTCTTCACCCTTCCATTGAACACTTCCCCCACCACACTGCACACTCTTGCCATATTAAACTTTGTGCAGATTCTTGAACTAGTCCTCTTCTTTTTGTTGTTGTAACTGCTGTTTTCTCTCTGTCTGTGATGCCTCCCCAGAGCCCTTCACCTAGAGGTGTATTCCAGTACTCTGTTCAGATTGCTAACACCTCTGGAAAGTCTCTGCTATCGTAAGCATAGCATCATAGAACCTATTGGAGAGCTTTAGAAGAAAGTCTTTCCTCTTGGGAATTATTTGAAATCTCTTCTCCCTACTCCCCCAAACTCCCACTTTCACTGAGTCTATAACTCAGTACTTATCTCTCCAGCAGTCTTTTTAATCTGTCTATATCTAGGTTCCTTTCTTCTTTCAAGCCCCTTCCTCATTTGGTTCAGAACTAGTGAAGGAGGTATTACAGAAGCTGAATATTAGGGAAAGCTTCCTTGCCATAGGATTTGGAGAGATGGTCCAGAACCATGGACAGCGGCACCCAGGCCCCTCTCGGCTTCCTTCCCTGCCCTCTCCACCATCAATTCTTCACTCAAGCCATGGCTGTGTTCCTGAGGTTAAGAGCCCCTCCTCAGTGCTGGGTCTCACTCTGTCATACTCATCACCTTATACCGAATTTATTTACTTCCTATTTATCCCCTACTACACCTACTTAACCTCCCTTTACACAATTCTGAGGCATAGTAGCCCCAACAATTTGTCGGTGAATGAATAAATGAATCAGTGATCCAACAAATCAACAAACGGATCTCAGAAAAAAAAAGAAAATCAAGAGAACAGAGATAAGATGAGCATGTAAGGAAGCAATATTAACATGTTTCTTATCCCTCCCTCAGACATCAGTTCTCAACCCTGGCTGTGCATTAGGATGATCTATAAAGGTTATTAAAACTGAAGACTCCAAGATGCAACCCAAGAAATGTAGAACCAAGATCCTGGGAGCGGGGGCCAACTTCCACAGGTGATTTCCAAGGGCTTGAAATAATTCTTGTAGCCATAGATGCCAGCTATATCCCTAGAGGGAGAATTAAGCATCTGGGGGCAAGAAGCGCCAGCTGCTCTGGCTTATATCAGCAATGAAACCCAATCTTTTCTGCTACAAGAAATGAAAATCAGCCAGAATTGTGCCTTTATTTGGAGGCGTGCTGGTCTCCCACCGGTGGCCTAATGTGCAGACAGTGGTTCTTTCAGGTGCTTCCCTTCTCACCTGCAATAACAACTGTGTCCTCAGAGCCATTTCTCTGTCCAGGGGGTGTCAATAGCACAGGACAAGTCCACTCTTCCTCCACTAGGGAAGCAAAGAAGTGCCGGCCACAGTGCAAAGGAGATGAGAATCTGTTTGAGCTTTTAATTTCCTTTCTTTTAGTAAAATTCATCTTTCAGGTTACCTTCATAGCACTAGCTTGTAAAAACTTCTCATTGAAATGTGAGTGACACACATGTCACATTAAAAGTTAAAAGTGCTCGTACAGCAGCTTGAATGGCCCTGCACATTTTTGGTATTTCAATTAAGGCCATTTTTTCTCTTTGTTCAGAAGCAGACTCTTTGAATTGTAAACACTTATGAAAAGGGCTCTTTGCCAGATTTTCCAAAGATGTGGAAGTATTTATTAACTGGGCTTTACTCTTCAATTCAATTCAGAAAAACCATTCCTGAGTCTCTTACTGTGTTCAGAATTAGGGCACTTGACCCCATCCTGCTCTCAAGGCAAGTTCTGGTTAAGAGATGCAGTTTGGCTTAAAATATGTAAAGGAAGCTCTGGCCATACTTTTTATCACACTCCCTCCACCAAACCTGGGAGCATCCTGCCTTTTATAACATAACTCTTCTCATCAGAAAAACAACTCACATGACAAGACTACAAGGTGATCTAATATTTTTATTGACTTTACAAGTTTTTTGATCTATTAGCTATGATATTAAAACTTGCATTTTAATATGTCTAAATCCTTTGTTAATATGGCATGAGAGTCATTCCATTGCAAGATCATAGTAAAATTCTAAAAATTACACTCAGTTTTAAAATGTAACAGGTGATACACCAAACTCTACAGCATATTTGGCACCTTTTAATACAAGGTAACATTTTAAACATATTTTATATACATTTACATCATTTAATGAGAATTCACAAACTTTCTTCCTTTAAAAGTAAAAATAAAATTTTCTATATTACTGATCTTTTCAGAAAGGTTGCCCCCAAAATATTTTTTTTAAACTTAGTTATTACACCTCTTCTGTTCAAGGGAGGAAAAGCTCTTTGTAAATACATCTAGAAACAACATGTTTAGAGAAACATTACTAGAGTGTGTGCCATACGGCTTACATTTTCTGGTGTGTCAAACAGAAGTGATAGAAGAAAGATGCAGCCCTGAAGATAAAATGAAATCAGAAAATCACTTCAGGTCAACTATAGATGAACACAAAATTTACAACTAAGCATTCTTGGATGTGAATCACCAAAGAGAGGAAAGCTAGTAAAAGTCTGATCCAGAACTGTGTCTGTGTTGATTTATCTTTCGGGAGCTTAAAATGTAAGGCACCGCAAGAGTAACACATGTAAGAAACGGATTGCCCCTTGTATTAAAAAAGGAGTCTATCAAAACTGAAATAGATTCTTGGTAATTTGATTCAACATGCTACCTGCGTCCCATTTAACAGTCCTTTCACCTTCAGACTGGTGACAGGTTTTCCAACCAGCTGTTCGTCACAGCTGGCCCTGAGGCCATTTCACACCCAGACCTGTACTTTTCACCTGAATAAACTGCTTGATGCATTTCCCCTTTAACAGGTCTAAGTCAGCTATAAATAAGTTTTCTGCTACTCATTTCTCAGCTTTTGTTATAATCTTTTCATAAAGATTCCTTGAAATAACATTGTATTGCAGAACTAAGGATAGACTGGGAGTCAGAAAAACCATTTTCTGAGCAAGTCACCCTCTCTGGGCTTCAGGTTTGGTTTTTTGGTTTTTGTTTTTTTATCATGTATGAAGAAAAAAAACTGGTTTGAAATTTAACATAGTAAAATGGCTTCATTATTGTCCAAAGTCTATTGAGATTTGTGCCAGTTATTGACTTATTGCCTCTCAGATCCAAATCCACTCTCCTTTTTAAATTAAAATAAAAAGAAGTTTGGGGGTTCAGGAGGGAGACAGCATGCATGCTGGCAGGAACATTTCACGCAAGGAGACGACGTGCGTGATGGCGGGGGTGGGTTGGTGTGGGGGTTAGTTGGGTGCTGAGAGACAACCATGTGGTATATCAAAAGCTGAAATGCTTCATATTTTTCATAAGTGCCTTGTTTCTCTTTAAAAATTGCTCTGGAAGCAAAAAAAAAGGAGGTGCATCTAATAGACATCGATATTTGGCAAGATCTGTGCTGCCATATAGAATAAATTTAATTGCCAGCAAAAATCCTGATCTCTTTCTTCATGTATTTTGCAAAATAAAGAGGACAAAAAATCTTCAATAAATTATATAACTTAATGTAAAAAAAACTCCTACTATGGAGGCATTTGATGCAATTTCCTTCATTCATTTTACATATAAAATTTGACATAGGAGGCCAGGAAAGTTTCCTCTAAAACAGGGGTTCTTAACCTTTTTTGTTCCACGGACCCCTTTGCCAGTCAAGTGAAATGGATACCATTGTAATTTATTAATTGCATATGTTCATAAGTGAAAGAAATGCTAGATTTCAGTTAGAGGTCAGAGAAAATAAAGATAATGTTAATTTTTTTTTCAATTTAAGCTCAGGGACCCCTGAAATCTTTCCACAGACCCTTTGGGGGTCCATGGACCCCTGGTTAAGAACCCCTTCTCTAAACGTTCTAACTTAGGGGGAGGGCATGTGGCTCAAGCGGTTCATGAAGGCGGCAGTTCACATGGGAGGTGCCAGTTCAGTGCCTGGTGCCTCCTAAAAACAGAAAAACCAACTCAGGGGAGTCAATGTGCCTCAGTGATTGAGCACCGTCTACCCACATACACGGTCCCAAGTTCAATCCCTGGCCCCTGGTACCTCAATCAATCAATCAATCAATCAATAAAAGTTCTAACTTAGGGAAGAAAAGCAGATTAATAGGAACCCAAAGAGCTTATTATGGATTTATTTTGTCAATATTTACTATACAAAATATTAGACCAAATCTTCCAATATATTTATTTTGAAACCCATTTTTAAATTAAAATAAATAAATAATTCATTACAAGTTAACATGAATTATACATTCGTATAAGGAAAGTTTTTCTAAAAGAAAAGAGGGAAGCGGATGTGGCTCAAGTGATTGTGCTCCCACCTACCACATGGGGGGCCCCTGGTTCTGTTCCCAGTGCCTCCTAAAGAAGACAGTGAGCTGGAGCAAAGGGCAGGCACAGCAAGCTGATATAACAAGAGACACAAGAAGAAAAAACATAATGAGAGACACAACAAAGCAGGAAGTGGAGGTGGCTCAAGCAATTAGGTGCTTCCCTCCCCTATCAGAGGTCCCGGGTTCGGTTCCTGGTGCCTCCTAAAGAAACAAGGAAGATGAACAGACACAGCAAGTGCAAACAACGAGGGGGTGAGGAGAAGTAAATAAATAAAATAAATATTTTTTTAAAAAGAGAGAAGATAATAAAAAAGATGAAAGTTTTAGATCTTAAGAAGAAATCCCAGTCAATTAAATGGGAGTTTTACCTACCATTGTACTCTTTACAGATTAAGCTAAAAATGTTTGTGAATATATATGGTGTAATAGTAATAAAATATACACATCTAATTGTGTCTAAAAGCCAAGATTAAAAAAAAAAAACATTTGTGAACATTAGCCACTAGCAATGTTATTGAGATGATAAACACTCAAGTGAGAAATATCTGAAAATGCAATTCATATTCAATTTGGATTTTCATGTTGAGTAAAATGTTTGTAGTTATCTATTCTCGCCATCAGTAAAAAACCTTATTTCTGCCATATTAAATCAAAATGAGATTGGATTAAATAGGTGTGGCCTGGTGTGGATAGGAAGGGAGGAAGAGCCCTCGCTATAAAAACCCCTCATCAGTCACACTCCTGAAGTCAGCTGCCTTTGGAAGCACCTGGAGGTCAGAGGAGAATCTAGTGGAGTGGCCACGGCTGAGCACTGTGAAGAAGCAAGTTGGTGTCTTGTCTGTCTGGCTTATCTTAAAAATCCCATGCACCTAAAATGTGGCTATGTCTGCTGCCTACACTGCATCAAGTCACTGAAAAAGGAGCCCCATAGGGAGGGTTTGTTTTGCTCCTTCTGTCCTGTGGTCTCTCAGAGAAGGACATCAGGCCCCAGCTGCAGCTGGGGAGCTGGTTTCCAAGGTCAGAGAACTGGAGCCCCACCTGAGAGCTATTCTTCAGACGAACCCAAGGATGCTGAAGTTCCAAGTAGATATGACCTTGGACATTGACACAGCCAATGAATCCCTCATCATTTCTGACGATCTGAGGAGTGTCCAATGTGGGACTATCAAACTGAAGCTGAAAGACTCTGCTGGAGATCCAGCTACTCTGTTTGTGTCTTGGGCTCCTCTCGGTTCACTTCTGGCCACCATCACTGGGAGGCGGATGTGGGAACAAACAAAGGATGGGATCTGGGCGTTTGCAAAGAATCTGTTCACCGAGAAAGAAAGAGCCAACTATCTACAGAACTTGGATTCCAGACACTGAGTTTGAGAAAGGGAAGCTACCATTGGGCCTACACCACTCTTCCACTGCCCTGTGTGTAAATTCTTATTTACACAAAGTGGGGGCTTTCCTGGATATGGATACTGGAAATATTTCCTTTGGCAACATTAGTGATGGATCCCATATCTTTACATTTACCAAAATTTCAGCTACCAAACCACTCCGCCCTTTCTTTTGTCCTTCAAAACCAAGTAAAGGTGATAAAGTTTCCCTGAGAATCTGTCCTGTTATGAATCCAAGCAACCTATTCTCCAGCACAACCCAAGATAGAACAGTAAAGCCAAAACAGTGAAAACATTTGATAATTATTTTGTGCTCCAAGCTATAGTCTTTCCTAACTGGTACACACAGAGTACAGTTAATAGAGAAATATGGACTATTGCATGATTCACAAATAAAAAATTAGATTAATGAGAATATTAATTGCATTTTAAAAACATTACTTATTATTATGGCCAAACTCTTTGGTTTTTATGTTTCCATAACTCTACTTATAATTATGTCCAAAATTCCATGATCAATTTCCAAATATTTTTCTTTTTTAAGATCAATTTCATATGTTATGGAGTTTATGAATTAAATAAACATTATGATTTGACTGAAAAAATTTTTGTAACAATATTACTGGGATACATACCATATAATTCATCTATTTAAAGTGACAAATCAATATTTTTTTTAATATTCACACAGCTGTGCAACCATCACCACAAACAATTTTAGAACATGTTCATCACCCCAAAAAGAAACCCCATACCCTTTAGCTGTGACAAACCAACCTCACTATTGTCTCCCCTCCTTCCCCCAGCCCTAGACAATGGCTAATTGACTTTATGTCTCTGTGGACTTGCCTATTGTCAACATTCCATATAAATGGAATCATACAATATGTGGACCTTTGTGACTGGCTTCTTTCACTTACCATGGTATTTTCAAGGTTCATCCATTTTATAGCACGGTATCAGACCTTCCTTCTCTGTCATAGCTGAACAATAAGCCATTGTAGGAATATATCACATTTTACATAGCCATTTATCAGTTGATGGACCTTTGGGTTGTTTCCACATTAGGGCTATAATGAATAATACTGATATGAACACTCGTGTACAAGCTTTTGTGTGCACACGTGTTTTCATTTCTCTTGTGAGAAATGCCTAGGAGTGTAATCGCTGCATCATGTGGTGACTCTGTTTCACCTTTCGAGGAGCTGCCAGACTGTTTTCCTAAGCGGCTGCACCACTTTCCACCCCACCTGCAGCGTACGAGGGTTCCGGTTTCTCCACACCCTCAACAGTAGCTATTATTATCTCCTTTTGACTGTAGCCACCCTCGTGGGTGTGCAGCAGTAGCTCATTTTGGAATTCACCCTCCTTTGCCCTGCTTTGTGCTAAGGAGCTAGACCTTGTAAAGCATTTCTTCTCGGCCGGCACAAGGTCAAGATTCTTGGTAGGTGGCACAGAAAGGGCACTGCAGGAGTGCTGAAGGAGCTGCCATTCCCGATTCTGATGCCCCCACGGGGCTCACCGCTCAGCAGGTTTGGCCAGCACTCTGGCCCTGGCAGGCCCAGCCCTGGTTCCAGGACCTCAGTCGCCTTCTTCCCCATACAATAGGCCACAACCTTACTTTCCCAGGGGGGGTCTAAATACCCATGTTGGAGTGGGGTGGGGGGGCACTCTTCCAAGTTTATTCCTTCCTTGAATTCTCTCCCTTGGCCTTCAAGGTCATAGCTCTTCTCTACCTTTGCATAGTTTAGAGCTTTATTTCACCCCTTTTAGTAATTAGCCACCTTTCCTAGTTAACAATCCTAAATTTTCCCTCTTTAAATTGCTGGTGTGGTTTCTGTTCCCTAACTGGACCCTGACTGATAGAAGAGTCTCCTTCTTTAAATGCAATAGCATATCAAAAGACGTATACATCATGACCAAGTGAGATTTATTCCTGGTATGCAAGGCTGGTTCAACATAAGAAAATCAATCAATGTGATACACCACATTAACAAATTGAAGGCATTTGACAAAATCCAGCATCCTTTTTTTTTTATAAAAACACTTCAAAAGATAGGAATAGAAGGAAAATTCCTCAATGTGATAAAAGGCATATATGAAAAACCCACAGTCAACATCATACTCAATGGGGAAAGGTTGAAAGCTTTCCCTCTAAGATCCAGAACAAGACAAGGATGCCCACTGTCACCATTGTTATTCAATATTGAACTAGAAGTTCTAGGTAGGACAATTAGACAAGAAAAAAAATTAAACGCATCCAAATAGGAAAAGAGGGAGTAAAACTCTCACTGTTTGCAGATGACACGATCCTGTATTTAGAAAATTCTGAAGAATCCACGACAAAGCTACTTGAGCTACTGAATGAGTTCAGCAAAGTGGCAAGATACAAGATCAACACACAAAAACCAGTAATGTTTTTGTACGCTAGTACTGAATTATCTGAGAAGGAAATCAGGGGGAAAATTCCATTTACAATAGCATCAAAAAGACTCAAATACCTAGGAATTAATGTAACCAAAGAAGTACAAGAATTATATTCAGAAAACTACAAAACAATGCTAAAAGAAATTGAAAAAGACCTAACAAATGGAAAGACATTCCGTGTTCATGGATTGGAAGAATAAATATCGTGAAGATGTCAATCTAATCCAAACTGATTTATAGAGTCAATGCAATACCAATCAAAATTCCAACAGCCTACTTTAAAAAATTAGAAAAGGCAATTACTAAATTCATTTGGAAGGGAAAGTGCACCCAAATAGCCAAAAGCATACTAAAAAAAGAAGATAGACATGAGAGGAATTTCACTGCCTGACCTTGAAACATATTACAAAGCTACAGTGGTCAAAACAGCATGGTACTGGCATAAAGATAAACACATCAATCAGTGGAATAGAATTGAGAATCCAGAAATAAACCCTCACCTATACAGTCAACTGGTTTTTGACAAACCTACCAAGTCCATATTAACAGGACAAAACAGTCTATTCAGCAAATGGTGCTGGAAGAACTGGATATCTATAACCAAAAGAATGAAGGATGACCCCTATCTCACTCCTTATATAAGAATCAACTCAAAAATGGATCAAAGACCTAAATATAAAAGCCAGGAACATAAAACTACTAGAAGAAAATGTAGGGAAACATCTTCAAGACCATGCAGTAAGTGGTGGTTTCTTGGACCTTACAGCCAAAGCACATGTAGCAAAAGAAAAAATAGATAAATGGGACCTCCTCAAAATTAAACACATTTGCACCTCACAGGACTTTG
>JAQZBX010109029.1:0-10501 GCA_029593785.1 Cabassous unicinctus
GGGGGTTGTCCTGAGTGGCGAAGCAGCGACAAATGTAGGCCATTTTCCATCAGAATATACCATGCAGAACTGGGTGGGAAAGAGTGTGGTCTGTGATGTGAACTGTAGTCTATGCTCGGTGGCAAGGCCCCAGGATGTGTATATCCATTGCGGGTGTAGTACCACACGGATGGGGAATGGTTGTGTGGGGTGTTTTTGGCGGTGTGGGCGGTGGGGAGCATGGGAATCCCTGTAGTTTCTGAGTAATATTTGGGTAATCTAGGCACCTTTATAAAATGTATATATATATATAACAAATAACATTTATGTAAACAAATGCACATATATGCATATGTATTTATATATCATTTTACAAATAAAAAAAATTTAAAAAAAAATCACTTGATCAGAGATGTGAGGGTCTGTTTCTGAACCATCAATTCAATTCCATTCATCTATATATCTGTCTTTATGCCAGTACATGCTGTTTTTACCACTGTAGCTAGGTAATATGATTTAAAGCCCAGAAGTTAGAGTAATCCAACTTCACTTTTCCTTTTTAAGATGTTTCTGGCTATTCAGGACCACTTAACATTCCAAATAAATTTGATAATCATGTTTTCCATTTATTTTTAAAATGCTGGTGGAATTTTTATTGGGATTGCCTTGAATCTGTATATCAATTTGAGTAGAATTGACATCTTAATGATATTTAGTCTTCCAATCTGTGAGCATGGAATGTTCTTCCAATTATTTAAGTTTTTTTAAATTTCTTTTAACAATGAGTTGTAGTTTTCTGAATACAAGTGCTTTACATCGTTTGTTAAGTTTGTTCCAAAATATTTGGGTTTTATCTGTCATATTTTACTTTCACCACTCTTTTGACACTTTTAGTTACTATTACTGATATAATCTTCATTTCTAGACTCTCTTTCAAGCCTCTCTCACCTGCCTTTTCTTTTCAGACATAGCACACCCTTTGGTATTTCCTGCAAAGCTGGTCTCTTGGTTACAAACTCTCACAGTTTCTGTTTATCTGGGAATATTCTAAACTCATCCTCATTTTTGAAAGACAGTCTTGCCAGATATAAGCTTCTTGGCTGGAAGTTTTTCTCTTGAAGTATCTTAAATATATCATGCCACTGTCTTCTTGCCTCCATGGTTTCTGATGAGAAATCGGCACTTAATCTTATTGGATATCCCTTATATGTAATGCATTGCTTTTCTCTTGCTGCTCTCAGAATTCTCTCTTTGTCTTTGGCATTTGATAGTCTGATTAGTATGTGTCTAGGAGTTAGTCTATTCAGATTTATTTGGATGGGAGTACATTGTGCATCTTAGACATGGATATCTATGTCCTTCAATAGGGATGGGAAATTTTCTACCATTATTTCTTCAGATATTCCTTCTGCCCCTTTTCCTTTCTCTTCTCCTTCTGGGACACCCATGACACATATGTTTGCATGTCTCCTGCTGTTGTTTAGTTCCCTGAGAACTTTTTCAATTTTTTTCCATTCTTTTCTTCATCTGTTCTTTTGTATTTTTGCTTTCCGAAACCATTTCTTCAAGCTCACAAATCCTTTCTTCTGCCTCCTCAAATCTGCTATTATATGATTCCAGTGTATTTTAAATTTCATTTATTGCACCTTTCATTCCCATAAGATCTGCTATTTTTCTATGTATACTTTCAAATTCTTCTTTGTGTTCATCCAATGTCTTCCTAATATCCTTAATCTCTTTAGTCATCTCACTGAATTTATTAAGACTTGTTTGAACATCTATGATTAGTTGTCTCAACTCCTTTAAGTCATCTGGAGGCTTATCTTGTTCCTTTAATTGGGCCATATCTTCCTGTTTCTTGGTGTGGATTGTAATTTTTTGTTGGTGTCTTGGCATCTGGCTTACTAGAGTATTTATTCTGGGTGCAGTTTTTCTCTTTAGCTTAGTTTAGTTTAGGGCTTCCTGCCTTTCTCCCTTGCTGGTTGTGTAGTAGGAGACAAGGATGTAGTTGGTGCTATAAACTGTGGAGGCTCAAGCTGCCCTCATTGCCCTAAGGACCAATGAAGCTTCTCCCAACTTTCTCCTTTGCCAGGGGTAGGGAAACAGCCACAGCTGTGTGGAATAATCCAACTCATGCAGGCCTAGACTATAGTTGCCCAGAGAGACTGATGAAGCTTCATCCCTCTTTCTCCCCTCCCTGGGGTGGGGTTGGAGCTGCAGGTGTGTGCAGCAATCTATGCCTTGTGGGTCCAAAATGACCACAGTTGCCTGGTTGGCTTCCAACTATTCAATCTGTGCCAGCCAAATGTACCTGCAGTTCTCTGAAGAGGCTGGTGCAAGGTTCACCAGCTTCCTCCCTGCTAGAGGTGGGGCTGAAACCAAGGCTAAGGGCTGCAGACCTATCTGGGTGAAAGAAGGTGGTCCCTACTGTCACTGTGATTTTCAGTCAGCCTGGTTTCCCCTCATGCTGGGGGCAGAGTCAAAATGGCTGCTACTGGCCTCTTTCCTACTTGGACAGGTTTAACCTTTAACTGTTTTTAGGGTTATACTTTAGCCAGCCAAATTGACTAATCAGTAGCTGAAGTCGGTGGCCAAACATCTCTTCTTCCCCTGTTTTTGGGAAATGGAGCTTCCAATGTCAGCCACAGAAGAGCTCCTGAGGTAGCTTGTGCCACCAGAGTAGGATGATCAATGGCCTCTGCAGTGTGGCCTGAATTTTCACGGACAGGCTGCGCAGGTCCCCCCAGCTTCATCCCTGCCAGAAGTGGGGCTGGGGCTTATGCTAGAGCCACAATCTGATCTGGATGGAAAGAAGCTGGTCCCTACCAACACTGTGATTTTCAGTCTGCCCTATTTCCCCTCGTGCCAGGGGCAGAGTTAAAATGGTGGCTACCAGCCTCTTTCTGACTTGGACAGGTTCAAATTTAGCTGTTCTTAGGATTATACTTTAGCCTGCTGAATTTACTAATCACTAGCTGAAGTTGGTGCCCAACCATCTCTTCCTCCCCTGTTTTGGGGTAATGGAGCTTCCAATTCCAGCTGAGGAAAGCTCCCAAGGTGGCTTGTGCCACCAGTGTAGGATGGGCAACGGCCTCCAAGGCGTGGCATGCTCTATTTATGAATCTTCTCTGAAGATGGGCAGTCTCCTTCTTTCATTCTTTCAAGGATGTTGCAGGATCCTCTTCTGGTCTCCTGGAGCCCCCAAACAGGTGCTTTAGATAGCTGTGGGTGATTACTAATTGCCCTGTAGCATGAGCTGTCTCTTGGAGCACTTTACTCTGCTGCCATCTTGTTGGTTGCCATTTGGGAGGCTTTTGATTACTAATTCTATCTTATTATTGTGATTGGTCTATTGAGTTCATAATTTCTTGTTCTGACAATGTAGATTGCTTGTGTGTTTCTATGAATTTGTCCATTTCCTCTAAAATATCCATTTTGTTTGCATATAATTTTTCAAAGTATCCTCTTATGATACTCTTTATTTCTGTGGGATCAGTGGTGTTATCCCCTTCCTCATTTCTTAATGTATATATTTGCATCTTCTCTATTTTTTTTCTTTGTTAGTCTAGCTAAGGGATTGTCAATTATATTAATCTTCTCCAAGAATCAGCTTTTAGTTTTATTTTTTCTAGTGCTTTATTTTTAATTTCAATTAGTTCTGCTATAATCTTTGTTGTTTCTTTTTGTCTACTTCTTTTGTGGTTAATTTGTTGTTCTTTTTCTAATTCCTCCAGGTGTGCAGTTAGGTCTTTGATTTTAACTCTTTCTTCTTTTTAAATATTGGTATTTATGGCTATGAATTTCCCTCTCAGTACTTCTTTTGCTGCATCACATAGGTTTTGATACATTCTGCTGTCATTTTCATTTGTTTAGAGGTAGTTACTGATTTCTTTTGAGATTTCCTCCTTGACCCACTGTCTAAATGTGTGTTGTTAAACTTCCTTATCCTTGTTCCTGATCTGGTTCTCTGTCCCTTCCTGAATTCCAGCTTCATTCCACTGTGGTCAGAGAAATTACTTTATATAATTTCAGACTTTCTGACTTCATTGAGAGTTATTCTGTGGCCTAGCATTTGGTCTATCCTGTAGAATGATCCATCTGCATCAAGAAGAGTGTATATACCACTGCATTTGGGTGTAATGTTCTGTATATGTCTATTAGGTCCAGGTCCTCTAATGTATTATACAAAGTCTTTGTTTTTATATTGATTTTCTGTTGAGATGTTCTGTCTAATGATGATAATGGTGTATTAAAGTCCTCCACTATAATTGTAGAGGTATCTATTTCTCCACTTAGTTTTTCCAATTTTTGCCTCATGTGTTTTTAGGCACCCTGGTTAGATACATAAATGTTTATGATTGTTCTTTCTTCTTGGTAGATTATCCTTTTTATTAATATATAGTGTCCTTCTTTGTCTCGTACAATAGTTTTGCATTTAATGTCTATTTTGTCTAATATTAGTTTCGCTACTCCCACTCTTTTTGTTATTATTTGCTTGTAACATTGTTTTCCAATCACTCACTTTCAGCAACTTTGTATCCCTGGGTTTAAGGTGGATTTCTTGTAGAGAGCATATACATGGGTCATATTTCCTTATCCATTCTGCCTATCTGTTTCTCTTGACTGGTGAGTTTAATCCATTAACATTCAATATTAATACTGTCAAGGAATTACTTACATTAGCCATATTTTCTGTAGGTTTATGTATGCTATATGTTGATTTTATTTCTCCTTTAATCTTTTTAGTTGTTCTTATCTCTCCTCCAACTCTCGATCCTGTTTTTTCCTTTTGACCTGCAGAACTCCCTTTAGTATTTCTTAAAGGGCAGGTTTCTTTTTGACATATTCTCTTAATTTCTGTTTATCTGTGAATATTTTGAGCTCTCCCTCATTTTTGAATGCCAATTTGCTGGATAGAGAACTCTTGGCTGGAAGTTTTTTTCTTTTAGCACTTTAACTATATCATATCACTGCCTTCTTGCCTCCACGGTTTCAGATGAGAAGTCAGCACTTAATCTTATTAAGCTTCCCTTGTATGTAATGGTTCTCCTTTCTCTTGCTTCTTTCAGTATTCTCTTTATGTCTTGAGCATTGGACAATTTGACAAGTATATGTCTTGGAGTAGGCCTATTAGGATTTATACTCTTTGGGGTGTACTGTGCTTCCTGGACATGTATGTCCATCTCCCTCAATAGGGTTGGAAAGTTTTCAGCCATTATTTCCTCCAACACTCCTTCTGTCCCCTTTCCCTTCTCTTCTCCCTCTGGGATGCCTATAATGTATATGTTTGTGTGTTTTGTGTTGTCATTCAAATCCCTAAGTTCCTGCTGAATTTTTTCTATTTTTTTTTTATCTATTTGTTCTACTATCTGTTTGATTTCAGATATACTGTCTTCCACATTGCTGAGTTTTTCCTCTGCCTGATCAAATCTGCTGTTGTGTGCTTCCAGTGTATTTTTGGTTTCATTTATTGTGCCATTCATCACCATCATATCCATTGTCTTTTTTGTGTGTGTGTTAATTGAATGTTTACAATTTCTTCAGCATGTTCTCCCAGTGTCTTCTTAATATCCTTAATCTCTTCCTTCCCATCATTAAGTTGATTCCTGATATTCATTTGGACATCTCTGATTAGTTTTTCCATGTTCTGCATTGCCTCTTAGTTTTTAGTTTGTTCGTTGGACTGGGCCATGTCTTCCTGTTTCTTAGTATGGCTTGTAATTTTTTATTGGTCTCTAGGCTTCTGTTTAGCTTGATGGGTTTATTCTGTTGATTAGCTTCTCTCTGTTCTATGGTTTTATTTTGTTGTTGTTGTTGTGTGTGTGGTAATGTTTCACTTTGACACTTCATTCATCTTATTCTATTTCCTTGCTGTTGTCTATGTTCCCTTGAAAGAAAAAGAATTAGGACCAGAGAAAAGGAAAGAGGAAGAGAAACAGAATAATAGTAAAATTTAGGAAAGGAACCATACAAGACCTAGGAAATTGAAAACTTAACATGAGTAAGAAGCACAGAGAAATAAGATTAGAAAAGTGGAATAGAAACTATGAAACAAGAAACAGAATAGAGAAAAATAAATAGAATGAATTAAAAGGCTGGAATGGCAAGAAAAAGGGAAAAGAAAAGAGAAAAGAGAGAAAGAAAAAAGTAAAAAAAAGGAAAGTAAATAGAGAAAAAAGGAGAGAGAGCAATAAAAACAAGAAAAATGGAGACCAAATAAAAGAAGTGAAATGAAAGAACAATAACAGAAAACAGAAGATTAAAGATGGAGAGAAAAGAAATAGCATAGATAGAGTAAATCAGTGAACAAAAGAAAAAAAGAAAAAAAAAAAGGAAAAACAAACAAGCAGAGAAACAAAGGAAGGAGAAATACAACAAACAAGAAACAAGACAGCTGTGATTCATTTAAAAAAAAGGAGACAGAAGAAAATAAAAAATAAAAAAATAAACATGGAAAATCAGCCTTCTCTCTTAGAGCACTAAGGATCTTCTCAGGTTGCTGGTGTTCATCAACTACTCATCCTGCAGCCTGCCCTCTGCAAGTTTTTTTTCTTAGTTTTTTCTTTTGTCTTTTTTCTTTTTTTCCTTCCCCTTCCCCACCCCATATTAAAACCTTTTTTTTATTATTATTTTTTATGGATGTTAGCATTGTTATAACTGTTATACAGATAGTGAAATATAGCAACTAAACATTGCCAATGGTTTACAGTATAGTTTACAATTTAGATGGTACAGTTTAATAATTTTTGATAATATTTACCATGTCCTGTATCCATTACTGTAAGGTAATGAAAAACCTTTCCCATGACCACCAAATACCCCATCTGATCTTTTCTGTTCCTTCCTCCCCATCCCCCTGGGGCATATGATACTCCCCTGTCTTGACTCATGGGATGACAAGATTCATAGTTACATGTCCTGAGTATTCTAACCTGCCCTTCCTAATCTATCCACCTGTTAAGCCTGCACCACCAAATCCAGTAATATCACTACCCACCTGTCCTATCCTTCAATATGCAACTATACTCTATCACTTTACCATAGATTATGTCCATATGGGTGATGGCTCACAACCTACTCTTCTCTTTCTCTCCCTTGTTAACCTATCTTTCAGACAATGGTTCTCAGAGACTGCTCACTTTCCTCAATTCAAATCAGTAAGGTCATATACTGTTCATCCTTCAATGCCTGGCTTGCTTCTCTCAACATAAGGTCTTCAAGATTCATCCATGTTATTCTGTGTGTTAGCACTTTATTCCTTCTTACAGCTGAGTAATATTCCATTGTATGTATGTACCACATTTTGCTTATCCTTTCATCTCTTGATGGACACCGGGGCTGATTCCAACTTTTGGCAATTGTGAACAATGCCGCTATGAACATTGGTGTGCATATATCTGTTCGTGTCTTTGCTTTCAATTCTTCTGGGTATATACCCAACAGTGGAATCACTGGATCATACGGAAGATCTATTGTTAGTTTTCTGAGGAACCGCCAAACTGTCCTCCACAGTGGCTGGACCATTCCACAATCCCACCAGCAGTGGATGAGGGTTCCTGTTCCTCAACATCCTCTCCAACACTTAGAGTCTCCTGTTTTTTTAATGGCTGCCATTCTTATGGGTGTAAGATGGTATCTCATTGTAGTTTTGATTTGCATTTCCCTAATAGTTAGCGATGTCGAGCATTTTTTCACGTGCTTTTTAGCCATTTGTATTTCTTCCTTGGAGAAGTGTCTTTTTAGGTCACTTGCCCATTTTTAAAATGGGTTATTTGTCTTTTTATTTTCAAGGTATGGGATTTCTTTATATATGCATGATATTAGGCTCTTATCAGATATATGGTTGCCAAATATTTTCTCCCATTGGGTAGGCTGCCTTTTTATTTTCTTAATAACGTCCTTCGAGGTGCAGAAGTTTTTAATTTTGAGGAGATCCCGTTTATCTATTTTTTCTCTTGCTGCTCGTGCTTTGGCTGTGAAGTTCATGAAATTATTTCCTATTACAAGGTCCTGTAGATGCTTCCCTACATTATCTTCCAAGGTCTTTATGGTTTTGGCTCTTATATTTAGATCTTTGATCCATCTTGAGTTGATTTTTGTATAAGGTGTGAGATGGTATTCTTCTCTCATTCTTTTGGATATGGATGTCCAGTTCTCCAAGCACCACTTGTTAAAGAGGCCATTCTCTCCCAACTGAGTGGGCTTGGTGGCCTTGTCGAATATCAGATGACTATATATGCGAGGATCTATATCAGAACTCTCAATTCAGTTCCATTCATCAGTAGGTCTATCCTTGTGCCAATACCATGCAGTTTTGATCACTGTAGCTTTGTAGTATGTTTTAAAGTCCGGTAATGTGATACCTCCAACTTCATTTTTCTTTTTCAATATGTCTTTGGCAATTCAGTCCTCTGCAAGTTTTGAATCAGGTTTTAGTGAGTAAAATAAGGGAAATAAAAAAAGGAACCTTTTTTTTTTAATAAGAGATCCAAGAAAAGATAATACAAAGAGAATGTCTATATGTTCCCTGTCATAAACTTTCATCTGAATGCTAGATAACCTGGTGGATCACTTCTCAAGGAACAACTGGGAATCAAACCAGGCACTTTGTATATTCTAGGCAGAAATTCTTCCACTGAGCTCTTCTGCTTCCTTTAGGTTAATTAGCCTTTCAGAAGGCTATCTGTTCCTTTTCCCTCAGGCAGGTTAGGTTCCCTGCAGTCTGCAGGAATCCTGCTAATCAACTCCCTGTCTCTGCCTCCTCTCTGATGTAATTCCTCTCTTTACCTAGGTGGCCAGGAATGACTGCCTGCCTGAGGAGATCCCCTCCCCTCTCCCTGTCGAGTCCTGGTCCCTTCCCATATTCAAGGGGGGCCCAGCTGGCTAAACTCACTGCAAAGAAATTACTCTCCACCCTCCCAGACCCCTCTTCCTCGCAGGGAATCTACCTTCACACTCTCGTTTGGAGCAGGGAGCCAGAGCCTCCACCTAGGCTGTCCACCCTGAGGATCAGGTATGTGTGCGATTTTCCCTTGGCTTCCCAATCTGTCCAGTACCTTCCTAGGTGACTCAGAGCACCTTCCTGCTCTCTATATATCCAAAGGACTGGTAGGGAGGATGACGAATGCTCTCCTCTCAGTTAGATATAATTCGCCAGGAGTTTTACCCTTGCTTAATATCTCTGGGGTGGGGGATGGGAGCCCTTCCTGGCAGCTGGGAGGTTTAATAACTCATGATTACTTGTTTTGGCTTCTTCATCTCTTTGACCTTTACTCTTCTGGGAGTTGTGAAGCAGTGTATTGGGTTGCTGTACCCCAAAGCCGCCTCTGGTTCTTTCTCTGTTGTTGTAGTGAGAGCTGAGCCTTATCTGCCTAACCCATCAGCCATGTTCCCAGAATCCCTCATAGTCTTTTTTTCTTTAATGTATTTTTTATTAGGGAAGTTGTGAACGTAGAAAACAATTGTGCATAATGTGCAGAATTCCCATACAACACCTGTCCACCAACACCTTACATTGTTGTGGATCATTTGTTACAGATTATGAGAGAACATCATCAGATTATTACCACTATCTACCTCATAGTCTTTTATCTTCTAGGGCTTTTTTCTCCTTGACATCTTCCCAACAGAATAGCTTTGCCTTCTTCCCATGGAGGCTTGGTTCCAAGAGATCAATTGTGGAAACTGCAAGTCCTCTTAAGCTCTAGGGCCAGAACTTGCTCAGTGTCTTTCTACCACATTCTATTGGTCAAAGAAAATCACGAGGCCAGTTCATATTCCATGTGAAAGGGGGCTATTAAAAGGCGTGAATTTTGGGAGGCAGGATTCATTGGTGGCCATTTTGAAACAAGCACAGTGCATTTTCCAGGATAAGAAGGGCTGTAATCCCCAGAAAGTTTAATAATAAAGTATTATACAAAAGGAGCTTGTGATCCAGTTAGAGAGCAGGCACACAGAAAGGGGACAGCACAGATAACAATGCAGAAGTCCCTACTTGATAAATTATTCATTCCACGAGTATAAAAACTACCCCAGTGAGGAATGTTGGAATGACAAAAGAATGATTAAGGAAATTTGCCAACATGGGAGCGGCCATGAAACAGCATAAAGATAAAACAAAGCCACCTTGATAGCAGGTTTCTCAACAAGTATAATATATTTTACGGCTGGTAATAAAACTTGGGAGAGATAATATCTTCATCCCAGACATTTGCCACATTACCTTCAGCATACCATTTTCCAGTTCAAATACATGTTCAATGTTGAAGTATAATACATTAAGGTTAACACTAATGTCAAAGTAATTGGTTATAGTTCTAATAAATTAAAATCTAAGATACATATTTTAAATAACGCAAACTCTACCTGTGACTATTTTTGTGGTCTGATACTATTTGGGTTAAGGAAGCTTCTTTTAGGATGTGAACCTGGTACATTCACTAGGTGCTGTGTTTCCATGCTTGGTCACTAGAGGGGAGCATCATTGCTAGAGCCTTTTTTTGATGGTTTGCCTATTATAAGA
>JAQZBX010109030.1:0-10501 GCA_029593785.1 Cabassous unicinctus
GTTCCATTGGTCAATATGTCTATCCTTGTGCCAATACCATGCAGTTTTGAGGACTGCAGCTTTGTAATATGTTTTAAAGTCAGGTAATGTGATATCTCAAATTTCATTTTTCTTTTTCAATATGACTTTGGCAATTTGGGGCCTCTTACCTTTCCAAATATATTTTGTACTTAGTTTTTCCAGTTACTTAAAAAAATACAGTGTTGATTTTTATTGGGAATGCATTAAATCTTTAGATTATTTTCGGTTGGATAGACATCTTGATGATGTTTATTCTTTCTATCCATGAACAGGGAATATTCTTCCATTTATTTAAGTCTTCTTTGATTTCCTTTAACAGTGTTGTGTAGTTTTGTGTATATAAGTCCTTTACATCTTTAGTTAAATTTATTCCTAAGAATTTGAATCTTTTAGTTACTATTGTAAATCATATTTTTTAAATTTTCTCCTCAGATTGCTCATCATTGGTGTACAGAAATGCTACCGATTTTTAAGCATTGATCTTATAGCCTGTGACATTATTGAATTCCTTTATAAGTTCTAGAAGCTTTCTTGTATATTTCTCAGAGCGTTCTATGTATAGGATCATATTGTCTGCAAATAATGAAATTTTACTTCTTCTTTTCCAATCTGGATGCATTTTATGTCCTTTTCTTGCCTCAGTGCTCGAGCAAGGACTTCTAAGACTATGTTAAATAGGAGTGGTGATAGTGAGCATCCTTGTCTAGTTCCCAATCTCAGAGGGAAGACTGTTAGGATTTTACTATTGAAGATTATGTTAGCTTTGGGTTTTTCATATATACCATTTATCATATTCAGAAAGTTTACTTCTATTCCTATCTTTTGCAGGGTTTTATCAGGAAAGAGTGCTGTATTTTGTCAAATGCTTTTTCTGCATCTATAGAGATGATCATGTGATTTTTTTTCTTTCAATATGTTTATGTGGTGTATTACATTGTTTGATTTTCTTATATTGAATCATGCTTGCATATCCGGGATGAAACCCACTTGGTCATGGTGTATAATCCTTTTGATATATTGTCAAATGTGACTAGCAAATATTTTGTTGAGGATTTTAGCATATAGGTTCATTAGAGAATTGGCCTGTAATTTTCCTTTCTTGTGGTATCTTTGTTTGGTTTTGGTATTAGGGTAATGTTGGCATCGTAGAATGAGTTAGGCAGTATTCTTTCTACTTCTATTTTTTGGAAAAGCTTAAGTAGAATTGGTGTTAGCTCTTTCCAGAATGTTTGGAAGAATTCAGCAGTGAAGCCATATGGTCCTGGGCTCTTCTTAGTTGGGAGGTTTTGATGACTGAGTCTATCTCTTTACTTTAAATTGGACTGTTGAGTTCATCAATTTCTTCTTTCATCAATGTAGGCTTTTTGTGAGTTTCTAGAAACTTGACCATTTCCTCTAAATTATCATTCTTGTTGGCATATAATTTTTCAAAATATCCTCTTATGATACTCTTTATTTCTGTGGGGTCAGTAGTGATATCCCCTTGTTCATTCCTTATTTTGTGTATTTGCATCTGTTCTCTCTTTTTCTTTTTTAGCCTGGCTAAGGGTTTGTCAATTTTATTGATCCGCTTGAAGAACCAGCTTTTGGGCTGTTTATTTTTTCTAGTACTTTCTTATTCTCCATTTCATTTAGTTGTGCTCTAATTTTGATATTTACTTCCAATTCCTCCAAGTGTGCAGTTAGGTCTTCAATTTTAGCTCTTTCTTCTTTTTTAATATATGTGTTTATGGCTTTGAACTTCCATCTCAGGACAGCTTTCGTTGCATCCTATAGGTTTTGATATGTTTTGTTTTTATTTCCATTAGTTTCAAGGTAGTTACTGATTTCTTTTGTGATTTCCTCCTTGACCCACTGTTTGTCTAAGAGTGTGTTGTTTAACTTCCATATCTTTGCGGCTAACCAGTTTCTCTGGCCCTTAGTGATTTCCAATTTCATTCCATTGTGGTCAGAGAAATTACTTTGTATAATCTCATTCTTTCTGAATTCATTGAGAGTTGTTCTCTGGCCTAGCATGTTGTCTATCCTGGAGTATGATCCATGTGCACTAGAGAAGAATGCAAATCCTGCTGTATTTGGGTGTAATATTCTGTATATGTGTATTAAGTCCAGGTCCTCTAATTTATTGTCCAGAGCCTCTGTTTCTTTATTGATTCTCTGTCTAGATGTTCTGTCTAATGATGATAATGGTGTATGAAATTCCGCCCTTGTAATTGTAGAGGCAATTATTTCTCCACTTAGTTTTTCCAGAGTTGGCCTCATGTATTTTGACGCACCCCGATTAGGTGCATAAATGTTTATGATTGTTCTCTCTTCTTGAGAGATTATACCTTTTACTAATATATAGTGTCCATCTTTGTTTCTTACAATAGTTTTGCATTTAAAGTCTATTTTGTCTTATGTTAGAATTGCTACTCTTGCCCTTTTTTGCTATTGTTTACTTGTAAAAATTTTTTCCAGCATTTCACTTTCAGCCTCCTTGAATCCCTGGGTCAAAGGTGGGTATCTTGTAGACAGCATATAGATGAAACATATTTCCTTATCCATTCTGCCAATCTGTGTCTCTTGAGTCGTGAATTTAATCCATTAACATTCAGTGTTATTACTAACAACAAATTTCTTACTTCAGCCATGTTTTCTTTGTCTTGATGTATGTCATATGTTGTTTTGTTTCTGTTTTTGTCTTTTTAGTTGTTTTTAAACTCTCCTCAACTCTCTCTCAATTGTTTTTCCTTTTAACCTGTAGAACTTCCTTTAGTATTTCTTGAAGTGCAGGTTTCTTATTTTCATAATGTCTTAATTTCTGTTTATCTGTGAATATTTTGAACTCTCCATCATTTTTGAATGCCAGTTTTGCTGAATAGATAATTCGAGGCTGGAAGTTATTATCTTTTAGTACTTTGACTATGTCATACCACTGTCTTTTTGCCTACATGGTTTCAGATGAGAAATCAGCACTTAATCTTATTGTGCTTCCCTTGTATGTGATGGTTCTCTTTTCTATTGCTGCCTTGAGTATTTTATCTTTGTCTTGAGCATTGGACATTTTGACAAGTATATGTCTTGGATTTGGCCTGTTGGGAGTGTTACTGTTTGGGGTGTGCTATGCTTCCTGGATCTGCACATCCATTTCTCTCAATAGGGTTGGGAAATTTTCAGCCATTATTTCCTTCAACACTCCTTCTGTTCCCTTTCCCTTCTCTTCTCCTTCTGGGATGCCCATAATATGTATGATTGTGCATTTTGTGTTTTCAGTTAAATCCCTGAGTCCCTGCTGGATTTTTTCTATCTTTTTGTCTATCTGTTCTACTATCTGCTTGATTTCAGTTATATTGTCTTCCACATCACTTATTCTTTCTTCTGCTTGTTCAATTCTGCTGTTGTGTGAATCTAGCGTCTTTTATATTTCTTGTATAGTGCCGTTGATCCCCATCATATCCATTATCTTTTTGCATATGTTTACAATTTCTTCAGCATGTTCTTCCAGTGTCTTCTTTATATCCTTAATCTCTTCCTTCACTTCATTAAGTTCGTCCATGATATTTGTTTAGAAAGCTTTGATTAATTGTTCGATGTTCTACATCTCTTCCTGGTTTTTAGTTTGTTCATTGGGCTGCTCCATGTCTTCCTGTTTCTCAATGTTGTTTGTGAATTTTTGTTTCCCTCTAGTCATCATTTTATCTTGATGGGTTTATTCAGTTGATTAGCTTCTTTCTCTGCTCTTGAGTTTTCTTTAGCTGGTGTTTCT
Organism: Cabassous unicinctus; assembly: GCA_029593785.1. Classification (NCBI taxonomy): domain Eukaryota; kingdom Metazoa; phylum Chordata; class Mammalia; order Cingulata; family Chlamyphoridae; genus Cabassous; species Cabassous unicinctus. Next base: position 3,770 of record JAQZBX010109030.1, read on the forward strand.
GTGTGTGTGTAAAGTTTTCTGTTTGACACTTTTTCTTCTTATTTTATTTTCTTGCTTCTTTCTATATTACCCTGAAGGCAAAGGATGATGGCCAGAGGAATTGACAGATGTGAGAAAAGAAGAAGTATAATAGTAATATTGATAAAAGTTAGAAGAGGGGCCAAATAAGACTTAGTGAAATGAATATTTAACTCATGTAGACAGTGTAGAGTAATAGGAAAAAAAGGAAATATCTGCAATGGACTGGGAAACCAAATAGAGGAAATATATATATATATATATAATGATTTAGAAGGCTGGAATGATGAGGAGGGAGAGAAAGAGTGAAGAAAGGGCTGAAAGTTAAAAGTTAATATTAATAAAAAAGAAGAAAACAGAATAGATAGAATAAAAATTGATACCCTTAAGTTGTGGGATAATGAAAAAACATTGTGTGTAAGAATTACAACAGAAAGCAGAAAGATGAAGGAATGGGAAGTGATAGCTTCGGAGGCAAAATCAATATTGACAGAGAATTGGAAAGCACTGAAGAAGAAGCACATGAAAGAAGAGACAAGCTAGCAGCACCTAATTAAAAAGAAAAAAAAGAAGTAATAAAGAAGCGGGGGGGGGGAGGAAAGAGGAAAGAAAAGCAAAAGACAACAAATGAACAGAGAAAAACCAAACAACCACACAAGCAAGCAGACAAACATAGCTAAGGAGGAACAATGTTCCTTCTAGGATCCTTGTGAAACCTCTCAGCCTGCTTGTGTTTATCAATAAATTTCCCTGCAGGGTTCTATCTGCTGGTTTTGAGGCAGATTTTAGCTATTAAACTAAATTAAAAAGAAGAAATCATTTTTCATTTCTTAAAGTGACTTTCTTCTTCTTCTTCTTCTTCTTTTTTTTTTTTTGGCAAAATAAGGGACCCAAAAGAAGTCCTCTTCTAGACCACCCCCTTCCCCAAGGGGCCCTAACTAGGCTTGCAGAAGCTAATCAAGCACTTCCCACTTCCTGGCCTCCCCAGGGGAGCTGAAGCTCTTATGCTTGTCAGTGCAGAATGATAAAATTGGCGGACTCTGCTCCCTCAGTGTCACCGGGCTGCTGGGTAAATCAAACTTCCTTAGTAGATTCTCCTCTCCCCTCAGCCTGGCACTGCTTCAAGCCAGCTTATCTGCTCCCCAAAGCTATGAGGGTGTCCAGGCAGCGAAATCCACAGAAGGGAAACTCCTTTCCACCTTCTGTCAGAACCCTCCTTCTCTCAGAGAATGCTCCCTCTCACTGGGTTGGTGGGGTTTGGGGCATATCCCTGGGCATCTAGGTAAATCAACTTCCTCAGCAGATTGACCCCTCCCTTCTGCCTGGTGTTGATTCAATCCAGCTATTTTTTTTCACCCAAGCTGCAAGAGGTTCCAGGCAGCCAAATCCACAGAAAAGAAACCCCTCTCAATCCTTCGCTAGAACCCTCCCACTCTCAGAGAATGCTCCCTCTCACTGGGTTGCTGGGCAGGAGTCGCAGCTCAAACCAGCCTTTTCCCTGAGGGTGGGGCTCAGCCGTCTGTGTTAACCACCACAGGCAGGCTTAAAACTCACGAATCTCTACCGATCAATCCATACCATCATTCTGCCTGCAGACAGATGTCCCAAACTTCTCGCTCCATGCACCCACAGCACAGACCCCTGGGCAGGACCTTGTCCACAATCGGCCATCCTCAGAGAGCTAGTCAGCAAGTGCCCTCCTAAACCAATGCCATCTTGCCTTTTTCCAATAAAAGTTTTTTAAGATTGTTTCTTTTATCACTTTAAGATCTGATGACTTCTATGTTGTACAGTGACATTTTCTTCCATATATTCCCCTTGTGTCTTATTTTTTTTATTTTATCTTCAAAGAAGCTTTAGGATACAGAAAAGTCACATAGAGACTATAGGGGATTCCACATACCCAGCACCTTCCCCATTTTCCTTTCTCCTCTATTAATAACATTTTACATGCCAATGGTACACGTATTACAATTCATGTACAAATATTGAAACATTGCTACTAAATAAGGTCAATGGTTTATATTATGGTTTACATTTTCGATTGTACACTTCTATAGATTTTAATGAAATTTGAAGTGGCCTGTATCCATTATTGCAAGCTCATGCTGAATAATTCTAATGCCATAAAAATGCCTTACATTCCATCTATTTTTGGAGAGGCTTTGGATCACAGGTGTCACAACAGTGGCAGGAGTGGATCATTGGTGTGGGGTGTCAGTGATGGGGGGATACATGGGAAGAGGTTCACCTGGTGCATTCCTCTAAGTCATATGAATATGTTCAAGTGTTCATGGGGCATCCTCTCAGTGGGTAGAGATCTATACAATAAAAGAAAGACTATTGAATTCCCATCCGGGGGAGTTCTGCTACATTCTCTAATAGGAGAGCAAGACTCCCCTGAGGGCAAAGTCAATGTCTAGTGAAGGAAGATAGACCATTATGCCAGGTTCTTGATATTGATGTTTGCACTTATGAACCTTTTCTTATGAAATTCAAACTTAGCCTAATAATATATACTGCCTAAGAGTTACCTCCTGAAAGTCTCTTTGTGGCTCAGATGTGGCCTCTCTTTAAGCCAAACTCAGCATATAAACTATCTTCCCCTGGTGTGGGGCATGACTCCTAGGGATGAGCTATAATTAGAGTAGACAGCTCCAGAATTCGGCACCCTGCCAGTGGGTCTTATTTTGGAATTTATGCTCCCCAGTATAACAGAGTTAGACTCATTTATAGGTTCTCTACACATGGCTCGTCTGCCACTTTTATTTGAAACTATAATTAACACTATGCTTGATAAATATATGTCCCAGAGACTTAAATCTTTGGCCCATCCATATGCCAGTTGAGCCCTGAATCTCAGCAGAATTGCAACACCTACTCTCCAGTTAACGGGACTCACCCAGGACAAGAAATGATGATGGACAACGACCATCCCAAGGAACAGAGAATGTCTGCAACTGCAAGTAAGATAGTTCCATCAATCTGCTCCATGGGATTCAAGCTCCCTTTACATTATAAGAAGAATGGACATCACCATCCCCAAATCCTCAAGACTGGTGAATGAACAGTAGACTAAAGTAGAAATTATTCTACTATAGGTTTATTATTATTCTAACAATGGGAGAACTCTTATCATTGATATAAAGGCAGTGCTCACCAGAGGTTCAGATGGATGGGAGAGGGAAGAATAGTTGTAATATGGGGGCATATTACAAGATGAGGCTCTAGGGGCAGAGAATGGAAAAAGCAATTGTAATACAGCAGCTTTTTCGGGACTTGGGAATTGGCCTGAGTGACATTACAATGACAGATAGAAGCCATTTTATATCATCACATAACATGCAGAACCGTGTGGGAGATAGTGTGGTCTACAATGTGAACTATGGTCCATGCTTAATGGCAAAGCCCCAGGATGTGTTTATCAATTGCAATGAATGTGCCACACTAATGAAGGATGTTTATGTCGGAGGTTGTGGGAGGTGTGGGAGGTGGAGCATAAACACTTGAAAAATGTCATGTATACATTTATTATATTAACTACAATTAGATTCCATGTCCATTGGATTTACTTAAAATGTATATCCTTGGACAAATAAATAATCTAGTCTCAGTTTTTCCAGGTGTAAAATGGGGATAAAATTACCTGTTTTTGTAAGGATTATAAGTGATATATGTCATACATGAAAGTTATATGTGTGTGTGTATATATAAATAATGTGATGTATATGTGTTTACACACATGTATATGTGTAGCATTCAATATATAGTTTTGCAAAACAACTGATAGATGTTCTTCTTTTTTTTTTCTTTACCGGGAGGTCCCGGGGATTGAACCCAGGTCCTGCCATATGGGAGATCGATGCCCAACCATTTGAGCCACATCCACCCCCTCAGAGATGTTCTTTTAAAGTCATTATTTCCTTTCATTAAAGTTTTTCCCTTTTTAAAAGGAATCAGCTGAATGAAAAAATGAGTTTTCCTTCTAATTTATTATGAATGCTTTTATGCAATAATTTGAACTTTGGATAACACTTTTAAAAAAAGAAGAAGTTGATTATGCATGTTGGCCCAAGCACTCTGTTACTTATATTTTCATATACCTTAGATAATTAGAGTCACAAAATCTCAATGAGTGGCTATTATTATTCTATGTTACAAATGCGTGAAGTACGACTCAGACTTTTGAGTATCACTTATTTATGGTCATATTCTAGTTTTAGAAAAATATAATTCTATTTTTTGGAAATATGCTTTAGCATAAGATATGATCTTTCTCTATACACATTTATCTTCTATAACATGAATGCTCTAGAAACCTTCAGTAAGGTAAAACTGATTCTTCATGCATATTAATGATATGGTTTATGAAAAAACCTAGACAAATAAGGCTTTTAGGTTACCATGGCTTATAAAGTAAGGCTATTGAGTGAAGAGGGAGACATTTAAGCATATGTTATTGCCAAGTAGCTGATCGGCGATTTCGTCAATGGACACTTGGTATCACTGAAAAATTATTGTTAGAAAACTAGACATGGAATAGACCCTGAGCCTACGTGAGTGAGTGGGACTTCAGTGACTCCTGGGAGTGTAACATTTTTGAATGTCTTCATGCAATAGAGTTGTTCTATAAACGTGTGACAAATGAATGAGTACATAAAAGATTGTTTACAAAGCAACTTATTTAAATATTTATCATTATTTTGTAAATAAACTGCTTCTGGTCTCTAAAATTAACATCTATAAAAATGCATGTAAATAAAGAAATGAAAAATATTTGCATATCTGAGGTTTAACATTGTGTCTGGAGCAGAAAGAGATTTGCAAGTGGTCATTTTGGGAGGTAATTTGGAACTTGGTCACCTAGGTTGTTTTAGTCCAAGATTGGAAGATTGGATTTTATTGATAGGGGATAAAGAATACTCTGTAGGAGTTTTGAGAAAGGGGATGATGTGATATGAATCAGATTACAAAAGGATCATTTGACTTGCTACAGTAGAACATATTGTAGAAGGCAAGAATGAAAACAGAGAGAATCTGGCAAGAGGCTATTGCAGTGGGTCAAGGAGGTTTCAGGGAGCTAGTAAAGATAATTCAATACTTGATATATTTTGAAGGTAGAGTCAGCAGGATTTGTGAATGTTAGCATAAGTCCTGTTAGAGCATTTAAGGAGTGAAAGACACTGTGATATTTGGTCTGAACAATAATATGGAAGATGGTATCATTTAATATGATGGAATGTACAACAATTAGAGAAGAAAAGGTTTTGTGTGGAAAAAAAAAAGTTTTATAATTACTAATTTGATATCCAATTAGCCATATCCATTAGATAGTTGCAATAGATGAGCTTGACCATTAGGGAAGAGGTAAGGCCTACAGATACAAAATTGAGATGTTTCAGCATTTATCGGTAAAGGAAAAGGAGGAAGATTCACACAAAGATGCTAAGGAGATTTCAGTGAGTTGGGATGAAATCCAGGATGGTGACTGGTGGTCTGTGGACTTACATTAATTACTAGTTCAGCCCACATTGAATATATAGGTTACCTTAAATGGGTCTTTGTTTATACTTTTGTGACATTTTAACATTTTGAGCCTTTTCATGGAATTCCCTTCTCATCCTCTCTTGTTCTAATCAGTTCTCACTTTTCCTTTAAAACTCATCTAAATCATTACTTTTTGGGGAAGCTTTCTCTGATCCCAATTTGATTTAGATGTTCCTATACTGCACCCCAAATCAAGTGAATTTATAGTAGCATTTATTGCAATTGTCTGTATTTATGTGATGGTGTTATTATATATAAAATCACAGAGGATATGAAACTATATCTTATTCAAGTTTGTACGACAGGTTTCATAGAAATAGATGTACCATATACATATTTTATGTAATGTATAAATAAAAGATTAAGATTCTAATATATTTAAGTATAGCTTCACTATTTTATAAACTATTTCTAAATTCTGAAATTAGCACTTATATAAGGAAAGGTGGACTCAAGAGACAATGTGACTTACTTTGCCCTCCTGGACCTCCCTATTTGGCCACCTGTAATCCCTTGCATTTTCTAATTATTATGAGGTAATGGGTTTGTGTCTTGCTGGTAATAGGGACCTGGATTGGCAGTTTTCTGCCTTCAACAATAAAACCTAACTCTCATTATGGTCTTCTTTTCTGTGGCCCAATGTCCATGACCACTTTATCTGTTATGCATACCCCGTATTGAAACTTGTTTGTAGTGACACCAATGCTGTTGGCCTCTTAGGGGTGGCTAATGGAAGTCTGAGCTGCTGTATTGCATTTCTACTCTTAATCATCTTTTTTTTATGTCATCTTGACTCCCTAAAGATCCTCAATCAGGAAGGATTATGGAAAGACCTCTCCTCCTATGGTTCCCACATCACTGTGGTTGTCTTCTTCATTCCCTAAATTTTCTGGTGTTCAAGAACTCCTGAAACCATCCCAATTACAAATCATTGATCATATTTTTCAGTCTTAACTCCCATGTGGAAACCCTTAATATACATTCTGAGAAATTCTGAGATGACAAGTGCTATGATTTTGAAGCTTTGGAGAAGAAAAATTATATCAGATAGTTTACATCAGGTAGAAAATAAGTACATCATCCATAATACACAGATTCATTTGACTTTAGCACACAACTCCTAATAACTCAGAAGACATCTTACATGTGTTGCACCCTTCCCTGTCT
>JAQZBX010109031.1:0-10501 GCA_029593785.1 Cabassous unicinctus
GAATGTAGGCCATTTTCCATCAGAATATACCATGCAGAACTGGGTGGGAAAGAGTGTGGTCTGTGATATGAACTGTAGTCTATGCTCGGTGGCAAGGCCCCAGGATGTGTATATCCATTGCGGGTGTAATACCACACGGATGGGGAATGGATGTGTGGGGTGTTTTTGGGGGTGTGGGTGGTGGGGACCATGGGAATCCCTGTAGTTTCTGAGTAATATTTGGGTAATCTAGGCACCTTTATAAAATGTATATATATATATATAATAACATTTATGTAAACAAATGCACATATATGCATATGTATTTATATATCATTTTACAAATTAAAAAAAATTAAAAAAAATAAAATAAAAAATTATCTACTCAGATTAACACAGACCTAAAGGAATTGGAAAAGTCAGGCAGTCACCTCAAAATATCCTTATCCTCTCTGACCAAAATGGTTTTACAGAATAGGCATGGGCTAGATCTACTATTCTTAAAACAAAGAGGGCTATGTATAGCCCTAGGTGAAACCTGTTATTTCTATGCTAATCACACAGAAATAATTTTAAAAAGTCTCTCATTAGTTAAATACAGGCTAAGGGAACAAAAAGAACTTAGAACCAAAAGTGCTAATTAGTATAAAAGCCTATTTTCATAGTCCCCATGGTTAACCACCTTAATCACCGCAATTGCAGGACCACTTGTCCTAGTCCTACTAGAATTTCTAGTAGGCCCTATTTTCATTAACTGCCTCACTTTCTACATCCAAAAAAAAAAAATACAGGCCGTGAAGGTAATGATATTACACACTCTTTACAATCCCTTAGCCACTGATGCAGCGTCAATGGTTTCACTAATGCTATTACAGGAGTGGGGAATGAGAAGGAAGCAAAACAGTACCAGGAAATTCCCAGTAGAAAAATCCTCTCACAATTGCAGGTGGAAACCCAGGGGCCCATCCAGGTCTGAAAGGAATCAGCACGTTATGCTCCAAAGATCAACAACTGAACCTCCCTGCTGGAACTAACAGTAAACTTCAGCTTCTGGAACATTGCTTGCTTGCTTTGCTATGGAAATATGTATGATTTTAAAAATCCTGTTTTGGGCTGCTATAGAAATATGTGTGATGATTAAAACAATCCTGTTTTCGGTTGCTATAGAAATATGTATGCCATGCGGGAAGGAGTTCTATAAATCTGAAGTAACTGGAAGTCAGGTGCGACTCTCACTAGGGAGTGCACCCCAGCAAGTAATAAAGGTTTCATTGAAATTTTCTCCTGGGAATCATTATTTGCATGAAGCCTTCCACTTCACACTTAGGGTTGAATTTCTCCATTGTGTTGTAAATGTGATCAGTTCTTTGGAGAAGTAATTAGGGGCTTTCTGTTTAACAGCCTGTTTCCTAACCCCCACTGCCCAGGCAATTTCTGTGCATTCTGGTTGTGGAGGTGGGAATAATGGCACACCTCTCTGAGTTACACACCTGATTTTGGAGCTAAGATATGGTGGAGAAAGCACAGAATATTGAGTTTTTCTTGGAACCATTCTAGGAACCACTGCAATGGTGTTCAGCACACCATTTTGCTCAATGATGGCCACACACAGAGTACAGCCACTGCTTCCTGAGATCCCATTTCTCCCAGAATTAGGAGACCCCTAGTGATCCCTGTGCCCTGGGTTAATGCCCTCATTTGAGTCTTGTGTGCATCCCGGAAAAGTATGTTCTTACTAACCCAATGCTGTGTGTGTAAGCATTTTGAATGTAGGACATTTTGGTTAGATTCAGATAAGGGAATTTCAGTTAGGTCACTTTTTGTTAGCTTGATTTAGTTTAGTTAAAGGTCTCTGATTAGATTTCAGGCATGAGGATGGACCCCAATCATTGTACTGAAGTCCTACAAACATGGAAAACACAGAGAAAGACTGCTGCCATGTTTACCCTGCCATGTGGAAGAGGGCTCAAGGATCTCCGATAGCTGTGGAGAGACACAGAAACACTGAGAGGCTGAGGGAGAGGCCAGAGGCTGGTGTCATGGAACAGCTTGAAGCTGAAGACATCCAGACCAGAGGAGAAGGGAGATGTGTAAGCAATTGTGTCTGATGGCCCACTGCTGAGCTCAGGGAGAAAGTGAGTTTGCAGGAGAAGGCAGAGAGAGACAGGTAGGCCCAACATTTTGCCTTGGCAGGAGTCCAGCAGCAGCTGACCCTTGTTAAGACAGCATTTTTGATGATGCCTTGATTTGGACATTTCACAGCATCAGAACCGTAAGCTTTAACCCTCATATATTCCAATAAAAGTCAACTTATTTCTGGTATTTTGCATTGGCAACACTTGTCAAATTCAAACAGCTATGGACACAGGGTTGGATAGCTGCCCTGTTGTCAAATGTCAGTGTGATGCTGCTGCCCAGTGAATTCAAATGTAAACTGTGGGTGTCTCCAGACTAGGTGGGAATGAGTACTGGTAAGACAGAGAGGGAAGTGCTGTTGGGCAGCAAGGTGTGCAAGACAGGGAGCCAGGAAGGGAAGTCACATGGTTTGGGGACTATTATAAAGTCACAGTTGCCCCAGTATGATGTACCTGCCTCAGGCTGCGGTTGGCCATGTGGGCAGGGCCAGATAAAAGCATGGGACCTGAAGTCTGGTGCAGCAGAATACTCAGGGCACAGAGTGGATCCTTCCTGCTCCTGCTCCTTTTGCCCTTCCCTCCTTCCCTTGGCCTCCAGCATTGACCCTCTGAGGAGGTTGCTTTTACTGTGCCCCTACTGGGTCTCAGGCAGAGACTCAGGTCTCCTGCTTCCAGTTCTATATTCACCTTCTCCAATTTTGTTTCAGCTAAAGAAATAGCAATGCCAAGATGAAACATGTTGGTGTCAGGAAGGAAGTGTCAAAATTCACATTACAGGGTTGGCTACAGCAATAACAACCAGAATGAGCAACATTAGGCGAGTGACCCTAATAAATAGAACAGGAATCCCAGAAAATCCTGTTACCTAGGGCTGACAAGAATAGAAGTGAGGTTGTGAGAGAAAGCAATGTTTGCAGAAAACCTCAGAGGGTGCAGATGCCAGATATTTCTCAGACTAATTAAATATTAAATTTTTAGCACATTTTTAACAGTGTTAAAATGAAGCAGTCCTCTTCAATTGCAGAAGAGAATAGAGGTGTTGGATGGGAAGAAGCTGATGAACAACTGAAGTACTGGAATGTAACACATATTCACTGAAGTTCCCCCAAGCCAGAAAGGTAATGTCCTGTTTGGGAAGAAAACTCTCAGAGCCCCAATGAATACCATCATTGGAGGTTCTGGATGTGCAAAGGAGGACAGGGAGAAAATGCTGCTCAGCACTCACAGCCTCAGTTAGTGATGTGAGTCACTCTAGCCGGTCTTCACTCAGGACTAAACAGCAGAAAGTCCATCTTCTGCTGTGGTGACAACTGCCCTTTAACCATACATGTGTAGAGAGCAGTGTGGCCTTCACACTGTGGTGTCCGTGCACCTCGTGCTCCATGCCCACTCTTGCTGAGGGAGGCCTCCACCCATCCAGGGAGCTGGGGATGGGGCCGAAGGGAGTGAGCACTTTTCATTTATGGGTGACTGTATTTGCAAAGGGGGCAGGGAAATTCCCCCCCAGTAATGATGCAGATACAAATCAATACATTCAGATCAACCACTTTGTATGATTTCATTGTGTACTATTTTCATAATTTCTTTTAAATTATAACCAAATTATACATGAAAAGAGTATAAAAATAATTTTGTCTCTTATGGAAAACAGCACAATTCCTTCTCTAGCCTCAACCCCCATTCTTCCTTCCTCAGAAATATCTGTATCAGCAGATTCTTTTGGGCGCACATTTCTGTTTGTATATACAAGCATTCTCTACTTTCATCCATCCCACACCCTATCACATATGAGAAAAATATTGGAGTACAACTTGAGAATAAAAATAAATTTTCTAACTTCTTAAAATACTTGAGATTAGAAGTATATCATCTAATTATGAAAGGACCATTTCTAATTTAAAATAATAAGGAAAATTGGAGTTAAGTAGAAAGAAGGCCTCTGTACTTCAGTGGCTGTTAAACTTGAATCCACATCAGAATCAGATGAAGAAAGTGAAAAATTAGAAATTTTGGGGGTGCCTTATAAGAAAATGCTACAATAATGGGCAGCATTATTTTTAAAATGGTAATTTTAAAATGATTACCCAGAATGTAATGGATTGAAGAACCAGTGAAAATGAACTGGAATAATTTGAAATAAGTGGAAAGCCCATCTTTACATAAACTAAGAGAAATCTCGGGTTCTGATGCATAAATTAGTGGTAAGAAATTGAACACAGATGAGTGTTGAAGAAGATTTGGGAGGAGCAGATATCAGAACAAACTGCAAGTGCACTTTGCCAAGAGGAGAAAGACATCCTGAATTGCATAGTCACAGCCACTTCCTTAAAAGATTGGCAACAAGTTGCACAGACTGGAGGTGGAGATTTTTGGAGATTCACATTTATTACATTCACAGGGTGTCTCTCCAGATTGAATGTTGTAGTGTTTAATGAGATACTGCCTCTGGCTGAAAGCTATTCCACATTTCTTACATATATAGGGTTTCCCTCAACTATGAATTTTCTCATGGACATTGAGATTTGATTTGCTACTGAAGGTGTTCCTGCATTTCATACACATATAGGGTTCCTCTCCAGTTTGTCTTCTATGGTGTATAATGTGGCTTGATTTTTGAATGAAAGCTTTCCCATATTGATTGCATTCATAAGGTTTTACTCCAGTATGTACTCTCAGATGGTTAACGAGTTTTTCCTTCTGTTTGAAGGCTTTTGCATATTCATTGCATATGTAGGGTTTTTCTTCAAAATGTATGCTGTGATGTTTAATGAACTATTGCTTTTGGCTGAAGGCTTTTCTGCATTCTTTACATTCATTTTTTTTTCATCCACTATGAGTTTCTTCATGTTCTATGAGATAGGATTTGTACCTAAAGGCTTTTTCACATACCTTACATGCATAGGGTTTCTTTGCAGTAGGAAATCTCTCATATCTGAGATTTGATATTTGAATTAAAGTTTTCCCATATATATTAGATTTCTCATCAGTAAGACTTTTCTGATGAAAAGAGGTTTCCTGTCAGGTTGAAAACTTTCCTACATGTATTACTTTCCTATGCATGTTCCCCTCTATGGATTTTAAAATGAGGAGTAAAAAATTACTGTAAAGAGCAGATGACATTCAGGACACTCATATGATTTCTCTCTAGTTTGAATTTTCTCATATTCCATGAGGTTTTGTTTCAGATGGAAGCATTCCCATGTTCATTACAATACAAACTAATATATGAATATTTCATGCTCAATGAGATTTAATGACTGACAAGGATTTCCAATATTTCCTACATACACAGGGTTTTACTCCTACATGTTTCTCTGATGTGATTCTAGCTTTCCCAATTTCATGAAATCCCAAATGGTTTCTCTGAATGATTAATTCTCAGGCAATCTCATGAGGTTGAATTTCCAAGAAAACATCACACTCATTACACTTAAAGGGGAGGACTACCATGTTGGGCAAACTGGCAAAACTCATTGTCTTCATTCTTTTTCCTTACATAGAATCCCTCATGCTTAGGTAAGCATGCGGCAAATTCCTTCAAAGTGAAGTTATATTCATAGAAGTGTTATTTTGAGGAACAATGCTTGCAGTCAGAAAAAACATTTTCAGAACTTTCTTACATTCTCTGCCTTCATCTTAAATCTGTACTGTTGTGGAAGTGGGTATAGCTTCACTCAAGCCTTTTGTTCTGTGGCTCTTTCTGCTTCTTAATGTCCTATGCTTCTTCATAGTTTGTGGGGTGCTGCAAAAGCAATGCTAAGAGGGAAATTAAAAGCATTGAATGCATTGAATAGAAAAGATCAAAGATCCAATATGAATCATCTAAACATCCATTTGGGAAGTGGAACAATATCTCCTTTTTATTTTTCTATCATTCATGGCTGTTCTTGCTTCAAATGTGCATCACTTCCAGTTTGGTGACTTCATAACTAGGAAATGGGGAAGGGATACAGCACTTGATTTATGATGGGGACAAAACAACAACCCATAAATCAAACCTGGAACCTCCCAGTTTCTAAAGGATAAGAAAGGTGCATCTTCCAAAGGTGCAAGAGTGAAGTCGCACCAGAACAAACGCCAAAATGGCAATCCAGGAAATCCTGAATACTTTGTTTTGGACTGATGATTTTTGTTCGATTTTATTCCTTCTATTTATTTGGTTGAGATGCACTATTTAATATTCTTTAAAGTTTACCAGGTAAATTATAACATTTTTGCCAGCCTTTCCAAATCTGCAGTTATTATTTGTTTTCGGTGTGCCAAATAATGTATTTTAACATATTTTATAATCTGTATTAGTCAGCCAAAGGGGTGCTGTTGCAAAATACCAGAAATCTGTTGGTCTTTATAAAGGGTATTTATTTGGGTTAGAAGCCTACAGTTATGAGGCCATAAAGAATAAGTTTCTTCCTTCAGCAAAATCTGTTACTCAGTCTTGGAGCAAGATAGCTGCTGACATTTGCCAGGGTTCAGGCTACTTGGGTTCCTCTTTTCCCAGGCCTGTGTTTCTCTCTGGGCTCAGCTCCTCTGTTTCCTCCACAAGCTCAGCTTTAGATGATGAGGCTCTCTAAGCTTTGCCTCTCTCCACAAGGCCAGCTGTGAACTGTCATGTGAATGTCTTGTCTTCCCCCCCCCCCAGGTTTTCTGTCCTGGCTCATCCGAACTCCAACATCAAAAACTATTCCAACTCTGTCCTTTGCTATGTCTTTTTATGTTTGAGACCCCACCCACCAACTAGTGGGCTCAACGCCCTCCCAACTGTGTCCCAGTCAAAACCCTTATCATAATTTAATCATGCCCAGATTAACAGACCAGTTTACAAGCATAATCCCATATCTACTTTTGTAATTCATAGCAATATCAACATACTACATATCCATTTACCCATCTTAAGCTTTATATTACTTTATGGTGTGTTTTAACACTTTATTGATGTCCTTGGCCAAGGATATCATTATTATTTTATCCATTCAATAATCATTTAGATATATGAATTTAATTAACAGATATTATTCTTCAATCCATACTGAATCTTGAACCTTCTGAGGTTATTTTCTTTCCACCTGAAGAATATTCTTTTACATTTCTTTTAAAGTGAGTTGCTGCTACCTGAATTTATGAGTTTTATTCATCTGTAAAAATATTTCTTTCACTTCTTCCTGAAGGATTGAGATGAATTAAATCTCAGGCCCTCTATTATCTCCATTGCTTTTGAGAGCACCTTAGGGTTCAATTATGCCTTTCTGTTGCAAATGTAATCAGTTCTTTGTAGAAGAAATTAGGGGCTTTCAGTTTTACAGCCTGCTTCTTTCCCCCACCCCCTAACCCACCAGGCAAAATCTGTGCGGTCTGGCTCTGTGGAAGAAAATAATGGCACACTTGTCTGAGTAACACACCTTATTTTGGAGCTAAGATTTGGTGGAGAAAGCACAATACATTGCGCTTTTCTTGGGACCTTTCTAGGCACAAGTGTAACGGTGATCAGCACCCAATTTTGGTCAATGATGGCCACACCCAAAGTACAGCCACTGCTTCATGAGTTCCAGTTTATCCTGGACTTAGGAGACCCTCATGATCCCTGTGCCCCTGGTTAATGCCCTCGTTTGAGTCTTGTGTGGATCCCGGAAAATTATGTTCTTACTAACCATTGCTGTGTGTGTAAGAGTTTTGTATTTAGGATATTTTGGTTAGATTCAGAAGGGACTTTTCTATTAGGTCACTTTTTGTTAGATTGTGTTAGTTTTGTTAAGGGTCTCTGATTAAATTTCAGGCACCAGGATAGACCCCAAACATTGTGCTAAAGTCCTATATACATAGAACACACAGAGAAAGCGTGCTGCCATGTTAACCCTGCCATGTGGGAGAGGGCCCCATGATCTCCTACAGCAGTGGAGAGACACAGAAACCCTGAGAGGCTGAGCAAGAGGCCAGAGGCTGGAGTCTTGGAGCAGCTTGAAGCTAAGTCATCCAGGCCAGAGGAGAAGGGAGCGGTGTGATCAAGTATGTCTGATGGCCCAATGCTGAGCTCAAGGAGAAAGTGAGTTTGGAGGAGAAGGCAGACAGAGACAGGCAGGCCAAACATTTTGCCTTGGCAGGAGTCCCAAATGGCAGTGTGATGCTGCTGCCCAATGAATTCACCTGTAAACTGTGGGTGTCTCCACTATTCAGGAATGAGTACTGGTAAGACAGAGGGGGAAGTGCTCTTGGCAAGCAATGCCTGGAAGACAGGAATTCAGGCAGGAGAGTCACATGGTTTGGCGACTAAAATATAGTCACAGACCCCCAGTATGATGTACCTGACTCAGGCAGGGATTGGCCAGGTGGGCAAGGGCAGATAAAAGCATGGGACCTGAAGTCTGGTGCAGTGGAAGAGTCAGGTCACAGAGTGGAGACTTCCTGCTCCTACTCCTTTTGCCCTTCCCTCCTTCTCTTCACCTCCAGCATTGACCCTCTGAGGAGGATGATCTTACTGTACCCCTCCTGGGTCTCAGGCACAGACTCAGGTCTCCAGCTTCTAGTTTTTCATTCACCTTCTCCAATCTTTGGGCAGCTAAAGAAAGAGCAATGCCAAGATGAAACCTGTTGGTGTCAGGAAGGAATTGTCAAAATTCACATTACAGCATTAGCTAGAGCAATAACATTACCATAATGAGCAACATTAGGCCAGTGGCCCTAAGAAATACTATGAGGATCCCAGAAAGTCCTGAGACCTAGGGCTGACAAAAATAGAACTTAGGTTGTGAGATCATGCAAGGTTGCAGAAAACCTCAAAGGGTTTTCTCAGACTAATTAAATATTAAATATTTAATTAAAATATTACTAATTAAATATTAATAAATAATACTATTTAAATATTAAATTTTCAACAGCTTTTTAACAGTGCTGAAAATGATGCAGACCTATTCAATCCCAGAATGGAGGGGTTTGATGGGAAGAAGCTGATGAACAACTAAAGAAGCTGGAATATTACATGTGTTCCCTGCAGTTCCCCCAAGCCAGAGAGGGAATGTCCTCTTTGGAAACCAAACTCTCAGAGCCCCAATGAACACCATCATCATTGATTCTGGATCCAAAAAGATGGACAGGGAGAAAGGCCTGCTCAGCACTCACAGTCTCAGTTAGTGATGTGAGTCACTCTAGCGGGTCTCCACTGTGGAGTAAGCAGCAGCAAGTCTGTCTTCTCCTGTGGTGCTAACAGCCCTCTAATGGGCAGGTATAGAGAGAATTGTGGCCTTCAGGTGGTCGCATCCATACTCCTCATGCTCACTGCTCACTCTTGCTGAAGGAGGCCTTCACCCATCCAGACAGCTGGAGAGGGAGCTGAGAGGAGTGATCACTTTTCCTTTATGGGTGAAAGTATTTGCAAAGGGTGAGGGGAAGTGCCCCAACAGGAATGTAGCAGATACAAATCAATATCTTCAAATCAACCACTTTGTATTATTTCATTGTGTACTATTTTCATATTTTCTTTTAAATTATAACCAAAGTATCCATGCAAAGGGTATAAAAATAATTTCTGACTGTTATGGCAAACAGCAAAATTTATTCTCTAGCTTCAATCCCCATTCCTCCTTCCTCAGAATTATCTGCATTGGCAGATTCTTTTGGGTAGACATTACTGTTGGTAAATACATGTATTCTCTACTTTCATCCATCCCACACCCTATCACATATGAGAAAATTATGGAGTACATCTTAAGAATATAAATAAAATTTCTAACTTCTTAAAATACTTCAAATTACAAGTATATCATCTAATTATGAAGGGATTATTTCTGATTTAAAATAATAATGAATCCACTCTAGTCCACAGCTCCTCCCCAAATCCTGAGGGGACTTGGAGGGTGATGTCCACTCCAGCTCCAAGTGAGAGAGGGCTTATATCCCATGGATATAGTGGATGGGATTTTCTTGCCTTCAGCTGCAGGCCCTCTCCATTCCCTGGGATGGCCGTTGCCCATCGTCGTCTCCTCACCAGTTTACTTGGATGAGTCCATTGAGCTGTAGGGTAGGAGTTGCAGCTCCACCAAGATTCCAGGCACAGCTGGCACATAGGTTGGCCAGAGGATACAGTCTCTGGAAGTACACCTGCATCACATATAGGTTTGAGTAGAAGGGACTGATGGACCATGTGCAGGGATGACTTATTTGAGTCCAACTCTGTCACTCTCAGAACACAGATGCCAATGAAGAGCCCACTAATTAGGCATCAATCTCTGGGGCTATCTCCACTTGTATAGGACCTGGGTGTCACCAGAGCTCTCAGGGGTCCCTCTGTGTGGGGTGATATCCACTTTGGTGTTCTATGACATCCTACTGAGGTATGTTAGTGGTGTTCTGTTGTAAACATATTGTGATTCAAGCAATGGAAGGAATTGTAACAGTGA
>JAQZBX010109032.1:0-10501 GCA_029593785.1 Cabassous unicinctus
TGTATAATTATAATAATAAATTATTATTATATAATAATATTATATAATATTATATATATATAATTTATACGTGAACATACATAAACAATAAATGTATAGTAAAAGTTGTGAACTTACAAAGCAAACATGCATAGCATCATACTGTGGTCCCATACATCAACCCACCACCAACACCTTGCCTTGTTATCAGACATTTGTTACAAATTGTGAAAGAATATCATCAAAATCTTACTACTAACTATATCTTACATTTGGTGTATTTCCCCCCAACCCACCCTATTATTTTTTTAAATATATTTTTATTATAAAAGTTGTGAACTTACAAAACAATCATGCATATGTGCAGAATTCCCATACAACACCCCACTATCGGGAAGTGGGTGTGGCTCAGTGGATAGGGCCCCCGTTTACCATATGGGAGGCCCGGGTTCGCGTCCCAAGGCCTCCTTGTGAGGGCACCCCGGCCTGGGCGGTGCGGTGGGCTGATGCAGCGGCCTCACGGCGGGAGGCGGGTGTGGTGCAATGGATGGAGCACCCGTTTACCATATGAGAGGCCCTGGGTTCGCTTCCCGGGGCCTCCTTGTGAGGGCAGGCCGGCTCGCGTGGCGCCGTGGGCTGATGCGGCAAGGCCTCACAACAAAGGGGAGATGGGCGGACACGGAGAAGACACGCAGCGGGTGGACACAGCAGCACAAGCAGCAAGGGGGGGGATAAATAAAATAAAAATAAATCTTAAAACAAACAAACAAACAAACAAACAAAAACACCCCACTATCAACACACCGCACCATGGTGGAACATTTGTTACAGATTATGAGATAATATTATCAGACTAACCATGGTCCATAGCGTACACTTGGCACACATCTTCCATACTCCCCCATTATCAGCACAGTACATCTTTGGCATAGATGCATGAATATTACAGTATTGCTATTAACCACAGTCCATAGGTTACTCCAGTTGTATTTTCTCATGCTTCTCCACATTCCCACCACCCTGCAATAGTGATGTACATCTCCTCTAGCTCACAAAGGACACTCTTTCATCTGTACCATCAACCACAATTCTCATCCACCTCTGGGTTTACCATGTTATTTAATCCCTAGATTATCCTCTAGCTTTCTTTCAATTGACATTTACATCCCTAGGCTACCCTTTCCAGCCACATTCCCATTTATAAACCAGCTGTTACTCACTATAATGTGTTACCATCAACTCTATACCTTTCCATACTTTTACAGTAAAGTTAATTAAAACTTCTACAGACATTAAGCATCAGCCGACCATCTCAGTCCTCCTCTTATCTCCTTAAAGAATCCACCACCTACCACCAGGTCTTGAAGATGTTTTCTTACATTTTCTTCTAGATGCTTTGTGGTTCTTTCTATTATATTTATGTTTTTGATCCATTTTGAGTTAATTTTTGTGTATGGTGTGAGATAGGGTCTGTTTCTGAACCATCAGTTCGGTTCCTTTGGTCTATGTGTTTGTCTTTATTCCATTACCATGCTGTTTTTACCGCTGTAGCTAGATAATATGATTTAAAGTCCAGAAGTGAGAGTCCTCCAACTTTGCTTTTCCTTTTTAAGATGTTCTGGCTATTTGGGACCCCTTACCCTTCCCAATAAATTTGTTAATCATGTTCTCCATTTATTTAAAAAATGCTGGTGGAATTTTTATCAGGATTGCATTGAATCTGTATTTGAGTAGAATGGACATCTTAATGATATTTAGTCTTCCAATCCATGAGCATGAAATGTTCTTCCAATTATTTAGATCTTTTTTGATTTCTTTTAACAATGCATTGTAGTTTTCTGAATACAAGTGCTTTACATCGTTGGTTAATTTTATTCCTAAATATTTGATTCTTTTAGTTGCTATTGTAAATGGAATTTTTTTCCCTGACTTCCTCCTCAGATTGTGCATTAGTAGTGTCTTTTAAAGTCTATTTTGTCTGATATAAGTATAGCTACTCTGGCTTTGTTTGTTTGTTTTTTTGTTACTGCTTGCATGGAATATTTTTTTCCAGCTTTTCTCTTTCAATCTATTAGTATCCTTGGGTCTAAGGTGAGTCTCTTGTGGACAGAACATAGGTAGGTCATATTTTCTTATCCATTCTGGCAGTCTGTGTCTTTTGATTGGGGAGTTTAACCCATCAACATTCAGTGTTATTACTATAAAGGCAGTTCTTATTTTCACCCATTTTGACCTTTAGGTTTTATTTGTCATATTTTATTTTCACCACTCTTTTGAGAATTTTACTTTTACTGATATAATCTTCATTTCTAGACTTTCACCAGCCTCTCTCTCCTGCCTTTTCAGTCTGTATCACATCCTTTAGTATTTCCTGCAAGGCCGGTCTCTTGGTTACAAACTCTGAAAGGTTCTGTTTATCTGTGAATATTCTAAACTCACTCTCATTTTTGAAAAACAATCTTGCTGGATATAAGATTCTTGGCTGGAAGTTTTTCTCTTGCAGTATCTTAAATATATCATACTACTGTCTTCTTGCCTTCATGGTTTCTGATAAGAAATTAGCACTTAATTTTATTGGCTATCCATTATATGTTATGTATTCCTTTTCTCTTGCTACTCTCAGAAGTCTCTCTTTGTCTTTGACATTTGACATTCTGATTAGTATGTGTCTCCGCGTTGGTGTATTCAGATTTATTCAGATGGGAGTACTTTGTGCTTCTTGGACATGGAAATCTATGTCCTTCAATAGGGTTGGGAAAATTTTCTACCATTATATCTTCAAATATTCCTTCTGCCCCTTTTCCCTTCTCTTCTCCTTCTGGGACACTCATGACACGTATGTTTGCACATTTCTTGCTGTCATTTAGCTCCCTGAGAGCTTGTTCAATTTTTTCCATTCTTTTCTTCATCTCTTCTTTAGTATGTTTGCTTTCAGAGGCCATTTCTTTAAGCTAACCAATCCTTTCTTCTGCCTCTTCAAATCTGCTGTTATATGATTCCTGTGTATTTTAAATTTCATTTATTGTGCCTTTCATTCCCATAAGATCTACTATCTTTCTGTGTGTGCTCGCTCAGGTCCCGCCATCTTCCTCCCTGCCAGAGGTGGCTGGGGTTTATGCTAGAGCTGCAATCTGATCTGGATGGAAAGAAGCCTGTCCTCGCCAGCACTGTGATTTTCAGTCAGCCCCACATCCCCTCATTCCCGGGTGGAGTTAAGATGGCGGCCACCGGCCTCTTTCTGACTTGAACAGGTTCAAACTTTAACTGTTCTTAGGATTATACTTTAGCCCGCCAAATTTACTAATCAGTAGCTGAAGTTGGTGCCCAACTGTCTCTTCCTGCCCCATTTTTGGGAAGTGGAGTTTCCAATTCCAGCCAGGGATTAGCTCCCGAGGTGGCTTGTGCCTCTAGTGGAGGATGGGCACCAGCCTCCACGGTGTGGAGAGCTCTACTCACGAATCTTCTCTGCAGATGGGCCGTCTCCTCCTTCCACTCTTTCAAGGATGTTGCAGGATGCACTTCTGGTATTCTGGAGCCCCTAACTAGGTGCTTTAGATAGCTCTGGGCGATCACCAACTGCCTTGTAGCACAAGCTGACTCTAGGAGCTCCTTACTTTGTCCTGACAATTAGTTTTTGACAAGGCTGCCAAGTCCACTTAATGGGGAAAGAATAGTCTCTTCAGTAAGTGGTGCTGGGGAAGCGGGAGTGGCTCAGTCGATAGAGCCCCCGTTTACCATATGGGAGGCCCCGGGTTCGCTTCCAGGGGCCTCCTTGTGAGGGCAGGCCGGCCCACGCGGCGCGGTGGGCTGATGCAGCGGGACCTCACAGCGAGGGGAAGATAAGCAGACACGGAGAAGACACACAGCGAATGGACACGGCAAGCACAAGCAGCAAGGGGGGGATAAATAAATAAATGAATAAATCTTTAAAAAAATAAAAAAATAAATAAATGGTGCTGGAAAAACTGGATATCCACCTGCAAAAGAATGAAAATGGACACCTACCTCACACCATAGTAAAAAATTAATCCAAAATGGGTCAAAGACCTAAATATACAAACTAAAACTATAAAACTCATAGAAGAAAACATAAGGAAACATTGCATTAGGCAAGGGTTTTTTGGACTTTACACGAAAGCATGAGCAACAAAATAATAAAATAGGTAAGTTGGGCCTCATCAAAATGAAAAACTTTTGTGCATTGTGCATCAAAGGACATTATCAGGAAAGTGAAAAGACAACCTGCAGAATGGGAGAAAATATTTGTGCCTGTAATTAACACCACTGAATTGTATACTTGAAAGTGGTTAAAATGGGAAATTTTATGTCATATATATGTTGCCACAATAAAAAAAAAAAAAGGAGTCCAAAAGGGCCTGTGCTAGATCAAATTATGTACCCAATTTAGAAGTGTTCTTAATCTAAATCCATGTCCCCGTGGGTGTGAATCCATTGTAAAGCAAACCTTCCAATGTAAAAGCACCAATAGTACTTCTCAATCAGACTAACTTCTTCAATTAGAAACAGGTAAGCAAACTGAACCTTTCAGCAAATTGAACCATTCATACTCATAGAAGTATGAGTAAAATTTCACCAAATAGTCATTTAAGAATGAATGAATGAATGAACAACAATATCCTAGAACTCCTGTAAAAATTGGGCTCTGTCTTAGTTGCCAGTTTGCTATGACAAATACCACACAATGGGCTGGCTTAAACAATGAGAATTTATTGTCTCATGGTTTCGGAGGCTAGAAGGCTTACTTCTTCCTGGAGTCGGTAGCATGCTGGTGCTGCCTTGTGGCCATCCTTGGGGTTCCTTGGCTTGAATACCCTGCCTCATGTCATATGGCAATGTCCTCTCTTTCTTTTCTGGGTTCCCACTGACTTCCTGCTTCATTCTGTGGCCTTCTCTTTATAAAACCTCCAGGAATCCAGATTAAGATCCAAAATGGTTCAGTTTACTTTACCTGTTTCTAATTGAAGAAGGTTAGTCTGATTGAAAAGTACTATTGGTGCTTTACCTGTTTCTAATTGAAGAAGGTTAATCTGACTGAGAAGTACTATTTGTTTGTTCCTTTAACAGTATGTGTATGTGATACTGTAGAACCTCAGACTACCTTGGTTGAAAGGAACTATTTATAATTTTTCAAAGTACATATATATGTGATGTGATTTCCAAAGTTATGTATTGAATTTTCTAAATCTCAGTGCCCATATCTGTAACATGGGGAACTGTTTATCTCACAAGTAGTTGACCTTGGGTAAATTATCTAAGCTCTTTGAGCTCATTTTCTCATATTTAAAATTAAGTTATTGTGAGGATTAAATGTAATAATCCATTTGAACAGCACAGTGTAAAGCAGTGCTTGCTAGTAAGAATTCAATAATTATTTTTCCCCAAATCAATTTTATTGATAATATTAATAAATCATACAATTCATCCAAAGTGTACAATCAATGGTATTTGGTATAATCACATAGTTGTGCATTCATCACTTCAATCATTAGTAGTGTGCATTCATCACTTCAATCATTAGGAGTGCATTTTCATTATTTCAATACTACTACAAAAAATGGACAAACAAGAAACTTCTTCATCCCTCAATCTCTATTTCCCCTGCTGTACATAGCTGCTATTTCTGGCTATTCTTGCACAATTATTTATTTTTTAAATAGTTTTATTGAAATATATTATTAATAATTATTAATGAAATGAAATATTATGGATTTATGTTAAGCGAATTTATCAATGATTTACATTAATAAATGAATTAACAATGAAACGACATATTTTATGAGAAAGTGCTGTAAAGTTATATTTAAATATAAGACATTGTTATTAATATAGATATTATTACTACTACTACTACTAAAACATAGAAGATGAGCTCTAAATCAAGTCATGTGAAAAGAACCACAAATCATACACCGAGTCCAAAAAGGAAGTTCGAAGGTATTCCAATGTTTGGCTGTATTTATTATTAGCGGTATATATTATTTTATATATATAAAATTAGTTGAAATCCGGACCTGGAGGGAAGTATAATTCCCATCATCCCCTGCTCCCGCCCAAGTTTTTGGGGTAAAAGGTGCTTGGATCCGGACGTAGGCCTAAAACTACACTTCCCAGAGTCCTTCACGCCCGACTGTCCACTATATATAGTCCATCCGGGTTCTTCGACATGCTGTTTGGCGACTCGTCGCCATTCCCGGAGCAGCTCGGCCTCGGCCTTGAGGCGAGTGTCGGTCGCTTGTCGGAGGCACCCGTCCCCGACACCGAGACAACCAACCCTCTCTCCTGCCCCGCGGCGGGAGAGCGTGTCCGGCCGGCCGGCGGGGCTCGCGAACCTTCCCTCTCCTCCCCTTCCCCCGCAGCCTCCGCCCCGCCAGGCCCGGCCCGGACCTCCGAGCCCCGGCCTTCTCCTCGGTCTCCGTCACCGCCGCCGCCGGGCTCAGTAGCCCCGCCTGCCGCTTCTCCTCCCCGTTTGAGAAGCCGAGGAAGGAAACAGGGAAAAATGTCGCCATGAAGGCCGAGAACCGCTGCCGCCGCCGACCCCCGCCGGCCCTGAAAGCCATGAGCCTGGGTCCCCGCCGCGCCCGTTCCGCTCCGACCGCCGCCGCCAAGGCTCCCGTTGATGCCGCAGAGCTCCCCCAGCGCCGCCGCCTCCGACATGGACAAGAACAGCGGCTCCAGCAGCTCCTCCGCCTCTTCGGGCAGCAGCAAAGGGCAACAGCCGCCACGCTCCGCTTCGGCGGGGCCGGCTGGCGAGTCTAAACCCAAGAGCGGTAAGGGCGGCCCCCACGGGAGCGGGCCGGGGCGAGTGCCCCTTTGGCTGGGGAGGGGTCGTCGCTCTCTTGTCTGCTGGGTTCGCTTCCTACTGTGATTCCTCCCTCTCTGCCCTTTCTCCATGGCTCCCATTTTTACAATTAACCCTGAATGAGCGCTGTATTGCGCGCTTTGCGAGAACCCTTGAATTAATACTCAGTACAGCTCGGTGAAGTAGGTGCTGCTATTATCCTCATTTTGCAGATGAGGAAACTGAGGTTCAGAGAGGGTAAGGTCACCCAGTAGTAGCAGGAGTTAAGGCCTGATTTGTCTGACTCATCAGTCCACGCACATAATCACTGTGTCGTCCTAGTGTTTAATGTTGAATTAGCATTGAATAGTGGTCATGTTTAAACAGGGGAGGGTGGGGTCCAAGGACTTTTTCAAACTCAAAGTCCCTGTGTAATAATAACCTGGCCCCCGGTTCATCCCTCAGTTGAAGGGGACACATTCCTGAATGGCTTTACTCAGTTTGTTGTAGTGGCACACTCTAGATTGTCTTTTTAGTTCTTACAGTTTGCCAGACCTTGGGTGAGTCCCTTGAGTTAAATTACCTTTAAAGGTGGAGATAATATAATTAAATGAATTAAAAAAAAAAAAGCCTTAGAACAATCCCTGACACCTATTATGTACCATACATGCATTATGTTTATTTCTGTGTGTAGGCTCTGGTAGCATTCTTTAACAAGGAAGATTTAGTCAATTCTGTAGTTAAACCTCTGGATGTTAGATTACCACCATAACCATGATAATAGCTACCATTTGTTGAGGGCTTACGCCAGGTTCTGGGCTAAGCTTCTATCTTATCGCTAATCCAGTTATTAACCTGTCCAGCTAGATGGGATTGTTCCTATTTAAAGATGAACAGGCTGAGAGATCATGAATTTAGGAGTTGGCAGTGTCCAGAGAAGAACCTTCTCCATCTTATTTCAAAGACCATCTACTGATTTCTGCTGTCTTTTGTATGTATTATGATAAGAAGATGTTTTCCTGGAAGTGGGGGTGTGTGGCAGAGAGGGCAATGTTTGGAATCAATAAATGCAGAGGCCCAGCTGCTTAAAATATTTTAAGATTAGAAAACTGTATGGCTTACTTGATTTTAGAGTTGACCTCCTGGATATGGCAAACTTGTTTACATAGTGTGCCAGGGACTTCTAGAAATTGCTCATGGAACTCAGGTTCCAGTTCTGTTCTCTTGATAATAAAAGAATGCTTTAAATAAGCAGAGATTAGTGTGGACACTGACTGTGTTAGGAAGTAGTGTGGAGACACTTCTGGGGTTTGGCTTTACACAGATCCTTCTGATAGAGAGCAGCCAGTTCTCTTGGTTAGTATTAGAAATGGCTTAGAGTAGCATAAGTATTTTCCAGTGTATTGATAAATAACTTGACTTTTGCACTGTATTCCCAAATGTAAAGTTGAGGATTTTGGTTCTCCAGTTCTCTGAATTCTTAACTAATTTTCCTGGGGCTTTTGTTTAAGCCACTAACATACATTCATGAGTCAGCTGCAATAAATGCCCTAAGTTTATTCCTTAAGTGAGGCAATAGGTGAAAGGGTGTGACAACCTAAACAAAATAAAACAAAAACTGAGGCATTTAAAGTATTTTACTCATGTGCCCCTGATTTTGAATACATTGGCTAAAGTGAAACTACCCAACAGGATGACACACAATTCTGCTGTCGTTTGACCGAAGTAAATATGTCAAACATTTCAAACAGACTTGAATACAATAAATATTGTTGGATTTGGTCTGATTACTTAAAGTGATTTCTGTCTTTAAAAAACAACAACAGTTAAATAGTATAAAATTCACTAAAAACACTTGTTTACTTTGTTAATAGGAAGGTTCCAAAGAAAGGAAATAACGCATGTAGAGGACCTACAATTCTAAAATTATAAATTGTATTGGGGTTGCTTTATGAACAGGAACTGTACTAGATTTTATGAAATACACAGGTATACCCTCTGGTAGTAATGGTTTTGGTTTAATGTATTTATTGGAAACTTGACCGTATGTACCCTTTCCATTGCCTACTTTTCTGGCAACTGCTGTGTTTATTCCTTTAGCAAAAAAGGAAGGATGGGCTTGTAGTTAAATACATAGTTCTTCACTGCTTTTATTTATGAACAAATTAAAAGGCATTTAGAAACAAATTAAAAAGTAGGAGTTAAAAGATAACCAGGAAACGATTTTTGTTAATTTTTTTTAGGTTAAACTGAGGGGTAGAGTATGCCGCTTTAACATTACAGCTAACACCAGTATTGCTACAGCAGATATCATTCAACACCTCTCATACAGTGACTAGTAAGTGGTCTCAGTAACAAAGGTGTAGACTCAAGTTCAGCATAATTCCATAGAAAGGTTTCTGCAATGTTTCAAAATCCGACTCAACACTTGATATATTTGATTCTGCTGGAGTTCAGCATACTGAGTTGAAGGAAGAACAAGGAGGATAAGGTGAAAAAACCTAATTTGCTTTTTTTTTTTGTGAAGGTAAGAAGAGCAAGAGTTTTTTGATTTTAAATATTTGTATGATACAAACACTTCTTTCCCTCTCCCATCTCACAGGAGGAAAAAAAACTTCTGGTTTCTAGTCTCTGAACTGGTTATATTATAAATGGTCATTTGCTTCCTAGCTATATGATTAATGTACTTAAAGTCTTTGTTCCTGTGGCCAGCTTACATTTGCTCTTCATTTGTATGCAGGAAATAGGTAAATTTGGCTATCAAGATCTTGATCTTTTTGGCCAGAAGGGCATACCACGGTGTCTTTACCTCAGCTGATTGCTTCAGACAATCACAAAACATTCCTTTTCTTGGATTTATTCTACAGCTTCATTTCAGTAGAGTTAAGATGCAGTTCTAAGAACTTCCGGCAGTGAATATCCCATGTATACAGCCCAGAGGGTGGGGAAAGTCCATGAGAAAGAGCAAAGACAGTAAAGAGGCAAGAGAGAGGTGAGGCAGTTCGTGGGCAAACAATGCTGGTTTCCTGGCCGGGAACCAGGCTCTTGCACCATCCCCTGAGTGGGCAGTGGTACTGCCAGGGAGGTTAAGGGAAGGTCAGGTATTATGAAGTAGTTATTTTGAGGTTGGTCACTATCCTGACACTCTTCTGGTGGTTTTTCCGGAACCAGAAGCCAGGTTACTTAACTAGTGGTAATCTGCATTGAAAAATGCCTCTGAGCTGTAAATGGACTTTAAAGTTTGTTTTGTTTTGGGGGGTGGGGATTTAACTCGGGACCTCACATGTGTTATGCCGGCATTCAACCACTTGAGCTAAACTGGCTCCCTGGAAGTTTTAAAAAGGCTTTGAAAATTGAGATGACTTGGTCTTCAATAAAAACCATGTAGAGAGGTTATAAGAATTTCTGGACCTTTTGGCTAAAGTCCTTGATTTATATGACTTTTTTGGAAGTCTGGTGGGTGCTCGTGACAGGAATTATTTGGATTAATTAATAATAGGCTTTCAGATCCTAACAACTATGTGCCAATTATTGTGGTAGGCATTTTACAGTAGTTTTCTCTCAGTCTTCGTGGTCTCGTGGGGAGGGAGGGTAGAGAGTTAGTCCTGTTTTGCAAATGAGAAAGCTGAGGCTTAGTGGGGTTAGAGTGATTTGTCTGAGTAAACTCTTACTAAATCCTAGGTGATGTAAATATACCTTTTTCTTTTTTTTTTTTTTTTAAAG